>OY759272.1:32979626-32987126 GCA_963662155.1 Lamellibrachia columna | reverse complement strand
AATACATTAGTGGGAACTATTAATATATCATCAATAACACATGTCAAGTTATATATTTATAGTTGCCACTGGTCTAATGTGTAGACATTTTCCTACGTTTGATGACACTTTCTACGGGCCGTGTAACCGTACGTCGCCCGACACCACCTGAAACCGTCCGTCGGCAACAACTGCTACGTGGCGATTTACCCGGAGTTATTTCCTAGTGATCTTCTTGGGAATTAAAGCGACGCCAAACAAATAGAAAGGAGTCCAGTTTTGTCCAAAGACCTAAAGAACACATTTGGCAAGTGTTTTTTGAATATATGTTTCTACAAGTTTCTATGAATGTCTTAGTATTGTTACTAATGTCTAAAGTAGTGAGTAAATTTGTGATTTTCACCGAGTTAATATGTGCGCTTCGTCGTCAGGAGCAATAATGCGTGACTTACAGTGTTTTTCGCGGGAACAGACGTTTTTTCGCGGGAACAGACGTTTTTTCGCGGGAACAGACGTTTTTTCGCGGGAACAGACGTGCTCCAACTCGGAGGTGACGGACGGTTTCAGGCGACGTACGATTGCAGGCATTATCGAGATATATCGACTGGAGTCGTGTGTTAGCCATATTATTTTCTAAATAATGGTTTTATGTGTATAATGGATATGCTAAATATATAACGTGTCATTAGACTAAAATAACAATCGTTTTTGATTTATGAAAATGTTAAGTAAATATTACAAAGCATCATATACTTGTATTCGTCTACATTTACTATATTAGTGGCCTAAGCCACTATTATATGTTATATGTTATATGTCATATGCGTTGGCAAACTTTATTACAGAATATATAACATTTTAACCAGTTTAGACTGGTGTGCGACGTACGGTTTCGGGCGACGAACGGTTTCACTAGTTTGGTGTTATATATATATATATATATATATATATATATATATATATATATATATATATATATATATATATATATATATATATATAATACTGAACACAGATGTTAAACGTGTTTTTCAGATATCAGAATGGGTGCCAGTCGCCAATCGCCAGGGAATTCCCGAAGATACACAGAAAGGACCCCAAGTGGAAGAGCAGTCGCTGCAGCAACGTCAATAGGACTATCGTGATCACTAGTGTGACGTAACATACCACACCTCTTACATAACGCGGCTGGTACAGACCTTGCGGCTCTCTCGCACATTCTGTAGGAGCCTAGGAGTGGCCTCTGCAATTAACTATATAAGAAACGCCAAGCTCACAACAGGGGTTAGTAAGAAGTGACGTAGACGAAGGTGCGACCTGTAATATATTAAACAGATTCCCCGATGTCACAATACAGGAACCGCACAATATGTGCCCTTACAGCCACATGTCCAGCACTGTTTGGCCTTTAATCTTTGTGGATCTGGTTGGAGGCTGATCACGGGAAAGGTCCAAGCGACAATGAAGGAGAAGGCGAACAGGATAATAACACACAGTTCTGCCTGGCAGTCCGTTGTGGCGAATGGCCATCCTGGAAGTCAGCCCCAAAGCTACGATACGTGGAATGTGCCAACAGTCCATGGCATAATTAAATACGCACATGCTATGGTCCCAAGACCAGCCCTAAATATATGTGCCACGTCCCGCTACAAAACGTGCAGCTATGACGCGGGAGGAGAGTTCCATCCAACATGTCCCGAGTGGAGAGAATGCAGCTGGCGACGAAGCAAGTGGAGAAGGACGAGAAAGAGAGGATGACACTATGTCATCAAACAAAGTTCTACCAGTTCTGACGTGCATTTCTTTCATATGACACTATGTAATCAAACACATTGGACCATAACTACACTAAAGCACGTTTGACTATTACCTAATGATTTTTGACACATGAATACATTTCGACTCACATCATGACTTTGACAATTCACCAACTCACTGTAATTTATTCATGAGGTTTCCATAGGTTGGCACCCTAGTGAAAATAATAAGAATATGATATAATCAAATAAAGAACATGCAAACAAATTATTTTCGCGTATTCAGGTACGTATACAAAACAGATGCTAAAGCGAGTTGGAACTTAATCAGTGGTCTCCGAAGTAATATACGCTATTTTACTGGAAATTTTATTATGTGAAACCGTACGTCTGCAGTTCTAAACTATCTACGAACTGATAACTATAACTCCAATATAAATAAAGTGTACTCAGTTGAAAAGCCGAAGTTATGTACTTCTCAATGAATACCTTTCCCTTGTAATGACATTTTATAATATAACCTGACGTTTAAAAAACATCACAATCGGAGAGTGCAAATAACGTCAACAGAGAACAAGTTTGACAAATACGTCTTACTGAGTCCCACGCACAAATATATTATTGTACATGTATAGAGCGTGAAATATCACAAGTAATTATATACTAAATATGTGTAATGACCTTTCAAATTACAAAGAACTGTGTGCAGACGTACACTTTCAAATCTTAAGTATTTACAACTACTCACAACTTCACCTAGCTGTCAAATGCTCAATTTTAGGAGTCTGCCAAATCTTATTTCATAATTAGCTCAATATTGTCTTTTCATATGACAAAAAGTACGAAGTTATACGAATATTTTTATTTTTACCCCCCTCTGAACACGAAATGTGAATGCTTCGTGAGAATTGACCTAATAAAGAATAACTGAGCTGAGAAATGTTTAGAACAAATGTTCCAGGAATCCAAAGAAACGTAAAAATGGCGGCCTCTGGGAAAATCAAATGTGGTCTGTCTCCCGGAAGCATCCCATACCTCGACAGTAGCCCCAGTCGCCGCCTCCCACGCCACTGCCGCTACCTCGAAAGTCGCAGTACAGGGACCTTGCCTCGTCACATCTGTCCTTGTAGTTGCACATGTCGCCCGCCTGTCGAGCGCACATGTAACAGCAGTCGCAGCCGTCCCGCAACATGCTTACGCCCGCCTTACAGCGCAATTCACGGGAGTCGCACCGACACGGGTAGTGGCACTGACTGTGACGCTGAACCTGGCAACACAGAAACATGTTCGGATAGATAGCTTTCCAGAAATGCATATAGCTACCTCTAACTATTATGACTGTCGTGTTGTGGATCCTCTTTGTGATTTCGAACTAGCTACATGCAATGACATCTGTAATCTGGTAATGAAGGGTAGTAGCAAACTTTCAACTGACATCGATATCATTTCTGCAACCCTGCTTAAATCGAACATTGCTACGCTCGCACCGGTGTTAACACGCATTGTGAACCTGTCGATCGAGTCCTCAACAATGCCAGCTGTTATGAAACACGCCGTCGTGACACCATTGTTAAAGAAGAGTGATCTTGACCCTGAAATACTATCCAACTACCGACCGATATCCAACCTGAGTTTTATATCAAAACTCCTCGAGAAGTATGTAGCATCGCAAATCCGGCAGTACATGGACTCGAATGATCTCTTCGATGTTTTTCAGAGTGCGTATCGTCCTGCTCACGGCTGTGAAACAGCCCTCGTTCGTATACAGGACGACATTCTACATTCGCTCGACAATCGGAATACCGTGATATTGGTGTTGCTCGATCTCAGTGCTGCCTTCGATACTGTTGATCATCGTCTGCTTCTAGACAAACTGCACGAAATTGGCATATGTGACAACGCACACCGCTGGATACAGTCGTACCTTTCGCAGCGAACGCAAGCTGTTAAAGTTGATAACGTCACCCCAAGAAGTGTTGGTTTATGCTCTGGTGTACCGCAGGGTAGCGTGCTGGGACCCTTGTTTTTTACAATCTATTGTCTGGGTCTCAACCATGTCTTCGAACACCATAAACTCCGTTACCACATGTATGCTGACGATACCCAGCTGTATGTTGAATTTCTGCGTGATCAGCCAGCGCATGCTACAACTGCCATTGACCGCATATCGCGATGTACCGCCGATGTTAAGTCATGGATGGTGTCCCACAACCTTCTTCTTAACGAGTGTAAAACGGAAGCCGTCGTGATTTCCGCTGCGCAGAATCGCAAACGTGTTCAACCTCCTGTTGACCTAGTCATTGATGTATGTGGCTGCTCTGTCACGCCGAAACCATTTATCCGCGACATCGGTTTTGTATTTGATGACACAATGACAATGGCGGCGCAGATACGCCGTGTCTGCCAGGTGGCACACTGTCACATTCGCGGCATCGCAACTATCAGAAAATGCCTTTCCACCATTGCTTGCAAAACAATTATTCATGCTTTAGTCATGTCGCGCTTGGACTTCGGCAATGCTATGTTTTATGGACTGCCCGAGACGCAGCTGCGGAAACTGCAGATGATTCAAAATTCCGCGGCACGGCTGATTACTGGAACCCGCAGACGAGATCACGTAACACCAGTTTTATTCAGTTTACATTGGTTGCCTGTTCGTCAGCGAATCGAATTCAAACTTCTTTTACTTGTGTTTCGCGCTGTGCATCATCTATGCCCAGTGTATCTGTCGTCGCTAGTGATTCCATACACACCTACCCGAATACTGAGATCCGCCGATCAACATCTATTGACTTTATCGCGGTACCATCTCGAGCGGTACAGTCGTCCGGGCCTTTTCTGTGGCAGGGCCGACACTGTGGAACGCCCTGCCTTCCGCAATTAGGCAAGCCAACTCCGTTGCGGTATTCAAGTCACTTCTAAAAACACATCTCTTTCGCGAAGCCTTTCGAACACTCTGTTGACATTTTAATCACTCGAACATTTTACTTATTTAACTTATTATTTATTTAATTTGTTTATTTAACTTATCTGATTAACTTAGATGTTTATCTAATGTATCAACTTAATTGTAGTTGTTTATTTTATCTTTTTATTATGAATTTTTCATTTTATTTTATATATTTATTTAACTTCTTGACATAATTAATTCATTTAAATCATTTATTGAACGTTTTATTTAACTTATGTTTACCTGTCTTTTAATCACATTTTATGTTAGCTTTTCAATTTATTTAAAATTATTTAGCATTACCTTGTTAGCGCCTTTGAGCAGTTTTTTAACCCGGATACACGGCGCATTATAACTGTATAATAATAATAATAATAATAACGGCAGAAGGCGTAATTCCAAGATTACGCAAACGTCTAAATGGTAAATACATGGTTAACTGGTAAACTGAACTTCCTTCTAAAGATAAGATTTTTTAAATGTTACATATGTAATGGTCTACATTGATGTATGGTGCTGAAACATGGACGATTTCCAGAGTTGTTGAATCGAGTCGTAGGGGCTGATTCAAGTCCGACTTGGTTCGCCCGCTTTGACTTGACTTGACTTGACTTGGAATTCAGATAAATTACTCGAGACTTGACTTGGACTTTGAGTCATTGACTTGAGATCTCCTAAAGAAGTCAAGAGAGGCTGTAGTTAATGCAAAAAGCTAGTCATATTCATAATGTCACCACTGTCTATTTCTGCAGCTGCGAGAACTGAGGCAGTACGGGGTGAACGAAATTGATAGCCTTCGAACGGCAATAAGAGGATCCGAAACCCAGTCGTCTCAGTTGTAGAGTCCGACGCTCTATCAACAAGTTATCTGCCACTGCGCCACAATGCTCAACGACGTGACACGCTCTGAACAAGTTCTCTGCCACTGCGCCACAATGCTCAACGACGTGACACGCTCTGAACAAGTTCTCTGCCACTGCGCCACAATGCTCAACGACGTGACACGCTCTGAACAAGTTCTCTGCCACTGAGCCACAAAGCTCAAAGAATCGACACGCTCTGAACAAGTTCTCTGCCACTGCGCCACAATGCTCAACGACGTGACACGCTCTGAACAAGTTCTCTGCCACTGAGCCACAAAGTTCAAAGAAGCGACACGCTCTGAACAAGTTCTCTGCAACTGCGCCACAATGCTCAACGACGTGACACGCTCTGAACAAGTTCTCTGCCACTGAGCCATAATGCTCAACAACGTGACACGCTCTGAACAAGTTCTCTGCCACTGAGCCATAATGCTCAACAACGTGACACGCTCTGAACAAGTTCTCTGCCACTGAGCCACAATGCTCAACGACATGACACGCTCTGAACAAGTTCTCTGCCACTGAGCCATAATGCTCAACAACGTGACACGCTCTGAACAAGTTCTCTGCCACTGAGCCACAATGCTCAACGACATGACACGCTCTGAACAAGTTCTCTGCCACTGAGCCATAATGCTCAACAACGTGACACGCTCTGAACCAGTTCTCTGCCACTGAGCCATAATGCTCAACAACGTGACACGCTCTGAACAAGTTCTCTGCCACTGAGCCACAATGCTCAACGACATGACACGCTCTGAATAAGTTATCTGCCACTGAGCCACAATGCTCAACAACGTGACACGCTCTGAACAAGTTCTCTGCCACTGAGCCATAATGCTCAACAACGTGACACGCTCTGAACAAGTTCTCTGCCACTGAGCCACAATGCTCAACGACATGACACGCTCTGAATAAGTTCTCTGCCACTGAGCCACAATGCTCAACGACGTGACACGCTCTGAACAAGTTCTCTGCCACTGAGCCACAAAGCTTAACGACGTGACACGCTCTGAACAAGTTCTCTGCCACTGAGCTACAATGCTCAACGACTTGCCACGCTCTGAACAAGTTCTCTGCCACTGAGCCACAAAGCTTAACGACGTGACACGCTCTGAACAAGTTCTCTGCCACTGAGCCACAATGTTCAACGACGTGACACGCTCTGAATAAGTTCTCTGCCACGCCACTGAGCCACAATGCTCAACGACGTGACACGCTCTGAACAAGTTCTCTGCCACTGCGCAACAATGCTCAACGACGTGACACGCTCTGGGCAAGTTCTCTGCCACTGAGCCACAAAGCTTAACGACGTGACACGCTCTGAACAAGTTCTCTGCCACTGAGCCACAATGTTCAACGACGTGACACCCTCTGAATAAGTTCTCTGCCACGCCACTGAGCCACAATGCTCAACGGCGTGACACGCTCTGAACAAGTTCTCTGCCACTGCGCAACAATGCTCAACGACGTGACACGCTCTGGGCAAGTTCTCTGCCACTGAGCCACAATGCTCAACGACGTGACACGCTCTGAACAAGTTCTCTGCCACTGAGCCACAAAGCTTAACGACGTGACACGCTCTGAACAAGTTCTCTGCACTGAGCCACAATGCTCAACGACGTGACACGCTCTGGACAAGTTCTGATGATGACGACGATGACGATTATGATGAAGATGTTGACGACGATGCTGCTGATCACGATGGTAATGGTGGTGATGAAGATGATGATGATGATTATGATGATGATGATGACAATGATGATGATAATTTATGATAATAGTGCTCGCAGAACGGAATTGCTTTAAGCGGTTTTTTAAGATGGGAGGTAGTAGAGTAATACAACAGTCGTACGACCTATCTACATACAACACTGTACAACAGTCGTACGACCTACCTACATACAACACTGTACAACAGTCGTACGACCTACATACATACAACACTGTA
>OY759272.1:32782126-32974626 GCA_963662155.1 Lamellibrachia columna | reverse complement strand
GTCGACCACACTCGTTAATCTACGACAGTTGATTGGATTCTGCTTGGATAACTTCAACGGGCATCGCCGTCGCAATGGCTCCTCGCCTGCGTGTACTCAGGAGTCAGTCGGCAGTAATGTTAATCACCAAACCGGTGTCAGGTCAAATGTTAATTTATTGATGCAACGCGTGTATCGGTTATAATGATAATAATAACGATAACAACGATTCTAACGATATAATAGATCAGTTATAAAAGCTGCAATACTAACAACAACAGCAACAATAATAGCGTTATTGTTATCATCATCATTATTATTATACTCACTCACTCACTCACTCACTCACTCACTCACTCACTCACTCACTCACTCACTCACTCACTCACTCACTCACTCACTCACTCACACACTCACTCACTCACTCACTCACTCACTCACTCACTCATCCTTTGACCGGACCGATCGTAGGGGTGCGCGCTTGGAGGCTTCCACATAGATCTTTCTCCATCTGGGAAGGTTGTGAGCAGCATCGCATAATTCCTGTGGCTCTAGACCCGTCTACTCTCGAGTGTTGTCCAGGTACATGTGTTGTGGTCTTCCTCGTTTTCTGCCGCCTTTGACCGCGCCTTGTAGTATTTCTTTGGTAAGTGTGTTGTGTCTGGTTGTATGACCATGATGAACCATTGGAGTTTTCGGCCTTTTACTGCGGCCAAAAGCGGTTCTTGTGGTCCTGGGCTTCGGTGATGGCTTGCGTTACTGATATATTTGTTATGTGGTCTCTGTAAGAAATTTTTAGGATCCTTCTAAACAATGTCATCTCAAATGCGGCTTTCTTCTTTCGGACTCGGCTTTCAGGGTCCAGCTTCCGCATCCGTAGGTCAGCACTGACACAACCAGGCTTTTATAGAGTCATATCCTTGTTGCCGTTTTGGCGTTGTTTTTGCTCCATATCTTCTTGAATCTTGCTATCGCTGATATTGCCAGGTTGTTCCGTGTGCGTATTTCCTCGGTGGAATCAGATGAACGACCCGAGGTACTTATTATTAATACTATTATTAATATTATTATTATTATTATCACCATCATCATTATTATCAATATCACTATCGTTGTAATTATTATCACCATCATCACCATCATAAAGTCATTATCATTATTACCATTAAAACTATCGTTATCATTATTATCATCATCATCATCGTCGTCATTATTATTATCATTATAAATATCAATATCGTTATCATTATTATCACGATCATCATAATCATTATTATTATCATCCGAATAATCAACATCATCATCATCATCATCACTATTAAGTCTATCCGAGCGACAGACAGAGCGTTGTTTGCCGCTACTGTTGGCAAGACGGCTTCGGCCGCTTACCTATGTCAGGAGACCAACGAGGGATTAATAATGATCAATACATCTTCCGCCAAAGAACAACAGATGCTGTGAATTGAAACGAACGTGGACGCGGTCTCGTGGCTGTAGAGACGACATTATCAATATTCAAGGGAATTAAATTTACTAAGTCCTCTTGTGAGAAAATCGATTAAACGCGTTATAACGAACTTAAACGCGTTATAGCGAACGACGTGTGTGCGCACGAGCAAGCGTCTCTTAACAGCGTGCGTGCGTGCGTGCGTGCGTGCGTGCGTGTGTGCGCGCGCTGGTTTTACTGTTGGTCAGTATCGTTACATCTGCTTAATATTTTTCATAATAATTGTAGATTGAAACTACCTGTACACAATGCTTCAGAAAGAGAAGTCGCGTTGGCGTTGGAATGACCAAGTCCGCCAAGGGGTGAAGTGTACAGCGCTTTGAGCTGTCCCAAGGACTGGATACGGGCTGTCTACGGACGTACCTTTACAGTAGATGCACCGAATATTTAACAGCGGCGATGCCAAATTATTTTCAACAAAATGAAACGCCAACAGTGACGCGAAACATTGCATACACGACCACGGTTTAGAACGTTGTCTTCGGACATTCTCAACCTGAAACCTAATTTCCCAACATATCCGTTAAGAGTCGCGTCGCGCCTGGAGGGCACCCTGGATGGCACCCTGGAGGGCACCCTGGAGGGCACTCTGTAGGGCACCCTGGAGGGCACCCTGGAGGGCACTCTGTAGGGCACCCTGGAGGGCACGGGGTCGCCGGAGGACAAATTAACTAGATAACGTACAGGAATGGGCAAATACAAACCTACTGGCACAGCAGACGACGGGCAAGGCTGACGAGGACTGTGTGTGAGTGGCGCCCCACGACCGTCCCGGTGACAGGATGAAGGTAGGAGTGATTCATTAAGAAACATCTGGGGAGTTAAGTTGCTAGAATAGATATTGTTTATACTATATGCTAAGATAAAAACGAACACACAAAGTGGCTTTAAATACACAGTCGCGTGCGAGTATAACGTTAGTATCGAGTGGTCTCGTGCCAATGGTTTCACCTGCAAACTGGAGACTCACCTGCGGCTGGGGTTGAGGCTTGTCCGACTGCATTATGTTGAACATATCGCAGTCGTAACATGGCCGTAGCGCGTCTGCCGCCGTCTCTTCGTCGGTCCACGCCAGCCCTACCAGCAACAACAACACAAACACCGGCACTAGCCGCCACGACATCGTTCCCCCGACGGCCTCCTTCATCGCCGACGCGACTGCTGCAGGACACGGCATCGCTGTCGACTAACGGTACAGTGGTTCAACACGTGCGGCCGTTGTAAGTGGCCAGTTCCCGACTGGCGGTGCTGACGCGGTGGCGGCTGCCTGGCGCTGCGGCGTTCGCTGCCGGCCGGTAGACGGACGGACAGGCTGCGTCATAAACCATGAGCGACGGCGCGGTTATACCACAAGAACTCATTCCCGCTGTGGTAGGACAGATGGAGTGATTGGAGTTCACAGTACGATTATGGAACGTAGCTAACAGGTTAATCGTATAATATATTCTAATCGTAACGTGTTCGTATATATTCAGTGTTAAGCTCGTGTCACTAGTCTGTGTGTGCATTTAATGTCTGTTTTGACATGTGTGATGTGTGTGGTGTGTGTGTGTGTGTGTGTGTGTGTGTGTGTGTGTGTGTGTGTGTTTGTGTGTGTGTGTGTGTGTGTGTGTGTGTGTGTGTGCGCGCGCGCGTGCGTGCGCGCGTGTGTGTGGTGCGTGCGTGGGTGCGCGTGGTGCGTGCGTATGTGCGTGCGTGCGTGCGTGCGTATGTGCGTGCGTGCGTGCGTGCGTGCGTGCGTGCGTGCGTGCGTGCGTGCGTGCGTGCGTGCGTGCGTGTGTGCGTCTAACTCTTCGTTAGGGCACACGACGGAATGGCCTTAGATCTAAATGACACTGACAAGTCGGTAGACGGATGTCTTCTAAATTGCTGCTAATGAATATCTCGTCGTCGTCAGACTCTCTTGTCATCAACGCTTGACAATGTCGTCTGCAGCCGCCAAGTGGATGTCATGTCCGGTGTGCAAGTAAAATTCATCTGACCATTCGCTGACCGAGGCAACACTTACGACTCGTGTTGTCGGACATTGTTTGACCCGCAGCTCCGTCTCTTACTGCCCATCATTACTTGCCCGACCCACGGGCGTCCGGAAGGGGGCTAGGGGGTTACTTGCCCCCTGCATCTGGATTTATGTAAAATTTTGGTCTTTTATAGCAAGTAGATTGTTTACTAGTTGTACTAAATATATCATCTAGTATATTCGTTTACCAATTATGTACAATTAGATGCAATTATATCATAACTGTTCATTGACAATAGAAAGTTGGGTAAATGAAAGATTTCTGGTCGAAATCAGATGGCGGATGTTATCACAACATTTCTTTGTCATCTTGCCACTTTGTAGCCCAGAACAACTCGGTTTCGGTTTTCCATGCGACGTCATAAACCGCTTGATGGTAGGCCTTGCCTGTCCTATGTCTTGTTTTGTGATGTTTAACTTTATCGCGTACAAAACACATACGCTTCTCCAGTCTTGGACGATAATGGAAGGTAATAGGCAGTGCTATTGTTAGTGTGTATGTGTGTGTGTGTGTGTGTGTGTGTGTGTGTGTGTGTGTGTGTGTGTGTGTGTGCGCGTGCGTGCGTGCGTGCGTGCGTGCGTGCGTGCGTGCGTGCGTGCGTGCGTGCGTGCGTGCGTGCGTGTAATATAATGCTAATAAATGCGTTGTCGCTTGGATATACACCCTCCAATGCGTCATGATTATTCTTGGAGGAGACTTTGGACAGGAAGGAATGTTGCCACAGACTTCTATTCGGCAGCTTCACTTACACGTTTCTATTCACAGCGTCTCATGCAAAATACCAGTGGATGCTGAATTTTTTTTAAATTAATGCCTGCATGGACGCGGTAGCCCAGTTGTTGGACAAGGTTCCACGTGGTTCAGTCTCGCTAGCCAGTCGAAGCGTGCGTGTTTAGTACAGTTTAGTAACTGTCTCCATTTACTTATTTCTCACAGGTACAAGTGAATTTCTGATAACATATCATAGCAGTAGAGCTATGTGGACAAGCAGCTGTCACTCAGTAATTGCATATTAATGAATAACTCTTACAGGTAAATCGAGTGGATGCTGGAATTAATAGGACGGTGTAGGGACTGAAAGTGTTTTAATCGATCCAAACGATCAGATTTTGAGCTATGTTGAAACATAGCATGCAGCTGCATGTGAAATGTACTCGCCAACTCGAACAGTCCAGTTGCTGAAAATTGTTCAGAATATTAGATTGAATCTGACGATTATTCAGACAGAGACAGCCAATAATTAACGGGGAGAACAGTAAGAAGCCGTGGGACAGGTCACTTGGTGCGGATGAAGGCCGGCCGACTACCAAGGAAAGCGGAGGCGGTGACAGAGAGGCCGCAGGGCTAGATCACTGTTGTGATGGGAAGTCTGCGCTGAGAGGGATGTAATAAAGGCGTAGGAGGATGACAAGTGGAGAGGAAAGCTGCCGATAAAGAGCAATCAAACGAATAGCAGTCAAACGTACAAGAATTAGTTGACCTCACTCCTCTATAAATAGCAGTCAAACGTACAAGAATTAGTTGACCTCACTCCTCTATAAATAGCAGTCAGCAATATAAGAATTAGTTGACCTCACTCCTCTATAAATAGCAGTCAGCAATATAAGAATTAGTTGACCTCACTCCTCTATAAATAGCAGTCAGCAATATAAGAATTAGTTGACCTCACTCCTCTATAAATAGCAGTCAGCAGTACAAGTATTAGTTGAACTCACTCCTCTATAAATAGCAGTCAGCAATATAAGAATTAGTTGACCTCACTCCTCTATAAATAGCAGTCAGCAATATAAGAATTAGTTGACCTCACTCCTCTATAAATAGCAGTCAGCAATATAAGAATTAGTTGACCTCACTCCTCTATAAATAGCAGTCAGCAATATAAGAATTAGTTGACTTCACTCTTCTATAAATAACAGTCAGACGTACAAGAATTAGTTGAACTCACTCCTCTATAAATAGCAGTCAGCAGTACAAGAATTAGTTGAACTCACTCCTCTATAAATAGCAGTCAGCAATATAAGAATTAGTTGACCTCACTCCTCTATAAATAGCAGTCAGCAATATAAGAATTAGTTGACCTCACTCCTCTATAAATAGCAGTCAGACGTACAAGAATTAGTTGAACTCACTCCTCTATAAAGGGAACTGTGTAAAGAGGAACATTATAACACAGTTATAGACAATATATTCGCTGTCCTAAACGTACCAGTCGATTTATAAAAGACTAAACCACGTCACAACAAAATCGTTAAACGTATGTGTTATATCGAGAACATGCCTAACTGTTTATCTAAAGTTCCATTTCTGTCCAGCTTTGTTGCAAGATTAGTTAATATACTAGAAACATCGTTCGTGCTTTCGTCCAAATAAATTAAATTGTAATAAATTAAATAAATTGTAGTCGACGACTTTGATCTATCAATCGCATTCTCTGTATTAAAAAACAACATGACTAGAAAAGCGATAGTCACTGCCACGCCATATACCTGCGAGATAGTCCGAGCGGCACGATACTTTGATTGTTGTCACAACGTAACAATACTTTGGCGTGTGAATCGGAGCTGGCCACAGACCACAATGAGGATTCATCCGCCAATACCCACAAAGTGCCTATGAAAATATAAGATTATGCATTATGTAAGCATTTCTGTGAGCACTTGTGCACGGTTGAGTGGGTCAAACTTGTGTTTTTGTGAAGCGTGTCATCACAGCTTATACATGATAGCAATTTCAGTGCGTCACTGCCTGCCGTACAAATACCGGCGTCAACTTGGCCGTACGACGTAACAATGTGAAGTCACTGTCATAACAGAAATGGCAGGGTGTTTCACGTTTGGGATTGATTTGTCGGGAAAGTAGCCATGTCATGTTCACGAATTTCACACAGCACGGTAGTGTTGCTTAAACTGTCCAGGGACCCCAACAATACTGATCGTGGTCTCACTCCAGTTGCCGCCGTCTCTGGTCGGATGGTACCAAGGCCCGAGACGGATGTTATTGATTGTATGATGAATGGCCATAGCACGCCGCTAATCCTACGCAGTGGACGCCCAAACACAAGCTTCAAAGATGAAGCGATTATTCATTCACACAAATCCCGAGAGGCAATAACTAGAATAGATAAAACTAATAATTATTTTCGGCACGATACGACTGCGCTGTCTGTCGGGTCGTTGTTGTTCTTTAGCGGTGGTTGGAATCGACGGTCGGCGGTCGAGAGAACGGTGTGCCCGGTTCGTGAGTGTCGAGAAGGGGGGGGGGTGGAGAGCGAGATAGATATAGAGGGAGAGGGGAGAAGATTGAGACACACACACGTGCACGTACGCACGCACACACGCACGCACACACTAACTTGCTGGCTACTCCTTGACAAGACGATATAGGAAAGACGTTAGAGGACGGGGTGGCTACCTTATGTACTACAAGATGAACATCCGTCTAAGAATATTACGAGATGATGATGCTCATATACTAAAAGGTCGGACTGAGATGGCCTAAGTGGTGAACTCGGCAGAACAAACTGGAATGACAATTTAAAAACATAAGACCAACAAAGGCACCCTGAACAATTACAACCGAAACAAACAAGAAGCACGAGGAAACCAGAATGCTACAATGAAGCGTGTGATATAGCACTGATAACACGGAGGCAACACAAGACCAACAAGACACCGAAGAGAAGGCTCAGATACAGAGGAACCGGAGACACACCCGGAAAGCAATGACAGAACACAAAGCAAGATTGACAACAATGACAACCGGACTAAAGAAAGGGAACAAAAGCTGGCGGTGAACTGCGATACGATTGATGGGACAGGATGGAAAATGTGACATACCAGTTCTATGCACTAATGATGAAACCTTCGTTATTTCAAACAACACAGCTGAGTGCTTTTCTGATATCTGATAGTTCAGCCATTAAACATATCATACATACTGTGGGTTGTGGATAACCCGCGGGTCCTTTCAACCCGCGCGATTTTGAGTAGGCCTACACAGTTCTCGCAGCTGATGCTCGCTATGGTTCTTCGAGGACCATTGCCTTGTCCTCGTGAGCTAAACACAAACTGCATTTTTCGCCGACATTCTTTTGTGCAAGCGACGACCTCACTGGGCGTTCGTTAAGACCGTCGGGCGGCATTGTGTCGACCGACCAATCGGACAACTAATCGCTCGTGTGAACGGGACTTTAATCTTATTAACCCAGATATTGATTGGTAGATTTGCCAATCCCGTCTTCGGTACCCTGGTTAGTTTGCGGCACTGCGGACATCGAATACGCCTACTGCCCACGTCCTCGAGTTGTTGCAGACAGTCCAGGCAAAACGTATGCAAGCAAGACAATGCACTTGGCTGCGTTAAACTGTTGAAACAAACGTGAGAGTTAACGAACTCTGACATCTCGTTACAGGCCTCGTCTAGTGACGTGTCGATTACACACTATACACGAACACGAACACTGTAAAGGCTAACGATACTATACAACGGAATCAATCACGTTTAGAAAGTGACATGTCACGTGCTTCATTAATATACTAATACGCTATCTATCAAGAGTTAGTGGTCGCGTATTATTCCTGGGTATTGAACAAAGGATCCAATGCGCGTTGGCGAGCCTTGTCTCGGACGATATGAAGTGTTCTTGCTTCGTGAATCTCACTAGGTCTCGCGCAGTAATAAACAAGTGACTTAATGCTCCAAAGCAACGGAGAAGGTTCTAATATCCCGCGATAGCAATGTATCCTTCCCACTAATACCACCACGATACCTGGTGGATTATAACGTAACTTAAATATTCGGGAACTTCGAGAACATCGCGTTGCTTAATGTATAGGCCTGTGATTCTCTTACCCGAATATTTACGTTCCATTATTATCCACCAGGTAGCGTGGTGGTATAATGAGAAGGGTCTATTCGAATTCGGATGCACTTAATTGTCTCC
The DNA here is from genome assembly GCA_963662155.1 of Lamellibrachia columna. NCBI lineage: Eukaryota > Metazoa > Annelida > Polychaeta > Sabellida > Siboglinidae > Lamellibrachia > Lamellibrachia columna. The sequence goes on along the minus strand of OY759272.1, from coordinate 32,966,177 downwards.
ATTTACCAATTCCAGTTAATATGGCATCGTCTTGGCACAGTAGGCTGGTTAGCTCACGTCATCCAGATCTTTCGATGTGGAAGGTTTCTGGGAGTACCTCTCTTTTCAAGGATGCTGTTACGTTTGCCGAAGCAACATTGCCGCCATATTCACGGAGGCTAGCGTTGCGGCTCACGAGCAACAGCACCCCTTGTGTTTTAATTATACCCAGGGGAAACGGGAAATGTCAATCTAACGTAAGGGGAGAAACGTTCGCGGGTATCTTGTAAGATGTAGATGTTACACTATTAAAATATTCTGAAGTTAACACCTGACTGCTGGATGACAGTCTACAAAGGTCGTCTTTAGATTTGCACACTTTTCGGAATGTAGTCTATAGTCTGTAGGTCTCCTACATGTGTGTTTTTTATTCCATCAGGTCTAAATATAGCTGTCCGCGATTGCCCCTGGACACACACGTATGTACCGCGTGTAATCTATTATTTATACGGTTTGATCGCCAACACCGTGGAAAACACGTCAGTCATTCCACAACATTGATTTACCTGCCACCTTCGATCACTATTAAACATCGCAAAAGCCACGTAGCACACAATTGCTTCATTACGTGCCGCAATGACATTGCATGTCCAACTCGCTCCGTCCCGCATTAATATTTACCTGTTATTTTTCCCGAACCCCGCAACACGATACCGAAGAAGTCGTCTGCCCACATCTGAGACATATACACGCAGCGGTGAAAGCGCGTGGGTAGTAGGCCCGAAGCCCGCTGGCCGGGCCGGGCCTCTTCTAAATTTTGCGGGCCGGGCCGGACCTGGGCCTATATTTTGCGCCCGACTGAAAAAAATATTAAACACATCGGGCTTGGACCGGGCTTGAGCCTAGAGTGAGCTGGTCTGGGCTGGGCCTGGACTTAATACAATATTAATAGAAACCCATATTTGTTATTTTAATATTAATAAAAACTAGTTATAAATTGTATTTCCGTTTAATGAATGTTTAAAATCATTTCTTTAGTATTACATAGTTGCAAATGGAGACCTTGCATGGAATTATGAATGACACCAGTGCTTTTTATATTGGAATGTAGTTTAACCTCTTTTCAACAATGGGACTTCCAATCGTATAATTTTAATAATGTGCATTCTTTTAATAGCGAAAATTTCATATAATAGCAATGCACAGTATTGCATACACAGTACACACATTACACAGTACATATTACGACTACATAGTATACAAAAATGCAAATGTTACAGATGCATATTTGTGGCATGAATGTAGCCTTTTGCATCGATTTAATGGCTCCATACGAGGCCACTTAAGTTCACTTGGCTGGAAGCAGCCAGCCCCAAATGTTTACTTTAGACATATTTGCAGAGGCAATCAAGCCATGATTAACCATCAACTTATCATCCTTTGATCCAGTGGACATTCTATTGTCTAGGTCTTCCCTCGAAATCTTGCCTGCCTGAATGACCTGCCAACTGGCCACTGTTAGGGTTAGATAAACAAATCTACCTTAACCATCAGCCAATAAAGTAAAGCCATATATAAAAATAAGTTATAATACTTAATAGTAATGACAATAAAAAAATTATTATTTTTCTGCAGGATATTTGTCCGTTTGAAGCAGTTGGTGGTGCTGGATTTCTAGAACTCGTCCAGCACACTATGGACAGTAGAGAGCAGACATTATACTATGTTCATATATTATTATTTATGTCATTTAATAAAGCAACACTTATGTATTACACTTTATTTGCGTTTCGCTTTTATTATAAGATAGTAATCTTTTCTAAATTTAGGCTTACCCGTCTTTGGCCCGCGGGTATGGGCCGGGCCTGGGTCTGAAAGATGCGGTCCGGGCCGGGCTTGGGCCAAACATTAACGGTCTGGTCCGGGCCTGGGCAAAAATTCTTGTTTGCGGGCATGGGCTTGACGAATTCTTGCGGGCCTGGGCCAGGCCTGGATTTTAACTGCTAATTGCGGGCCGGGCTTTGACTCAAATTATAGGCACTAATGGGTTTACGGTATATTTAAGTCTCAAAAATATTCTCTCTACGCCCACGATAACTATGTGGGATGCTGAATAAAAGTAGGCCTATGTCAGAAAGATAAAAAAAAGTAATGCGAAGCTACATGAACAGTGTAGCTGAAAGTTAATTAAAAGATTAGACAGAGTATTTAACGAAATAGCGATGTCAAAATGTCACTATACAAATCAACCGCATGAGACCATAACACTGGCAATTGCAATTATGTTCAAAATGTATTTGCTATGGGTACTGCATAAGTGATCCTCTTTGCCGTCCCGGCTCCGTGGCTTAGTTGGCAAAGCGCCTGTCTAGTAAACAGGAGATCACGAGTTCAAATCTCGTCGGGGCCTTCGCGAACACTTTTCGTCTTCTTTTGGTGTCTCTCTTTTTTAATTCACCGCCTTGAAACACACAAGTGCAGCACCGTGACAGAAGGCATCGTCAAACTGCAAACTAAGCTATGCCAAAACCCATTTAGGCCAATCTAGTTGGGTTATATTTGAGGACAGCGTATTGAGAGATTTGACGGGACTGTGAGGGGAGTGGAGAACGAGAGTGAGGAGTGGGGGGGGGGGATGGAAACGGGGGATGGAGACGGGTGGCGGAGACGACAGTGAAACGAGACCAGTGACAAGGAAAACAAAAAATCGACGACTGGTACCTGTGCTAGCCTCACCCAGGAATAAAGATGAGAACCACAACATATTTACACAGCTTCTTTTCGACACAATGTATAGCATGGTCAATTATCTTCACCGTCCTGGCTCCGTAGCGGCCAAAAGGGCGATGAATCGGTAAAAACCTGTCGAGTCATGCAAGAACCGTAGAGTTCTGTCTGCGAGAACCGTCGAGTTCTGCAAGATCTGTCGAGTTCTGCAAGAACCGTTAAGTCTGGTTACCACAGAAAATAGCGTTGTAGGATGTGCAGTGACGTAATGCCGCAAAAAAACAATATAATACTACCCACATAAAAGTTACTAAAAGTTACCATAACAGAAATTGATATTTAATATATTTTATGAATCACTCACAGTCATTCTCACAGAGGACAATAAATGGGAAAAAAATCCTTTAAATTCTACCAACGTAAATGTGCTTAAAAACCAAATTTAAAACGACAATGCAACGAGACGGCCTGCAGAATACATAACGAATTCAGTGCAGCGTTCACTTTGAGTTGTCGTGGCGTAGCGGTAGAGCGTTCGCTTTATGTTTGGAGGATCCCGGGTCCAATCCGCGTTATATGTCTGATTGAAAATGTTTCTCGTTTAATGTTATTATTATTATTTTATCAACCATATTTAGTGCAATATTCGCTTTTGTTTAATTTCGCTGATTGGCAATGTGTAGTACTAATTATTTCTAAGTGTGGCTTAGTAACGACTAAACAACTAAACTGGTTACGACGTTAATCAGCAAATAGGATGTGCAGCTAGAAACTATTTTATCAACACATTTAAATAGGTTTTGCAATGGATACCTTTTAAAAATAAACGATATATGTGATCCCTTATGAAAGTATCACCAATGCTCATATTTTGAGGTTAGGTGCAACTGGTGTATGCATTAAAACATTTAGAAACCATTATTTCAGATGATGAATGTACAGTCACATTTGGTGACATTCTTATGTTCGCAACTGGGATGGAGACATTCCCACCACTGGGGTTCGCATTGCTTTTAAACTTGGTCATCTTGCACTATCTTATTGTATGCTACCAATACTTGCATACATTTTGACAACTATCAAACACTGGGTAATAGACCACATTTCATTATAATTTGATGTGCAATAAAACATGACAATTTTATAAATAAACCCATTCCAAAATATTTTCTATTCTTTTATTAACACATTTTAGTACCAGTCATTAGTAATATTTCTAAAAAAGACATAAATGACATTTTATACCAAATTTGTGGATGAACTATAGCAAATATGTCAATTAGAATGAACTCATAAGGACCATAATCAGCGAAAGTGTACCAAGCATGTTTGGAAATGAATAGCAATTTTTTTAATAATAAGCACTACTGCTTATTGTGTTTGGATATTTAACATATTCTAGTAGGCATATTGAAAATATTATCACCAATATAAATCTAACGATGATCTTATTTTTCATTATTTCACCACGTTTATTGTGTGCTAATTCAGGCAATTGCCGGCGTAAGGAAAATTATTTTTCAATTGTCATCTTATTTACAAGACTCAACACTTTTCTTTGACCATCAATATGGTTTTCGACCCAATCATTCAACAGAATATGCTGCACTGGAATTAACAGAGAGGATTATAACCCAAATGGATCAGGATGTAATACCCATAAACATATAATTAGACCTTTCTAAAGCCTTTGATACCATTGACCATTTAATTTTAACTGACAAAATAAAATATTATGGTATAAAATTAAACACGAATTTGCAAGGAAATGTCTAATTTTTACATAATAATAGTCCCACTATAGTTAAAGAAAAGCTTAATACACACATCTTAGAGGGATTTGCTCAGTACACTAAACTTTATTTTTTCCCAAATTAGTTTAATTTTAATTTGTAAGGTGACTCCTCGATAGCGACTATCAAAGTCTAAGAGGAGTCTCCTAATCATATTTGTTTATTTACCTTAATAAATACCATATTTACTTACAACCATATACACCTGTATTATATAAAATTATAATTCAACTTGGATATATATATATATATATATATATATATATATATATATATATATATATATATATATATATATATATATCCAAGTTGAATTATAATTTTACATAATACAGGTGTATATGGTTGTAAGTAAATATGGTATTTATTAAGGTAAATAAACAAATATGATTAGGAGACTCCTCTTAGACTTTGATATATATATATATATATATATATATATATATATATATATATATATATATATATATATATATATATATATATATATATATATATATATATATATATATATATATATATATATATATATATGTCAAATAAACATTTTCGTCTTTTCATCTGAAATAAAGGTTTCTAAATTGTTTAATGTATGCACCTAACCTCAAAATATGATCATTGGCAGGGTTGGCATGTAACGAAGTAAAAGTACTTCGTTACAATACTTGAGTAGAATTTTGACTAAATACTTTTACTTGTAACGAAGTAGTTTTATCTAAAGTAACGCGACTTTTTACTTCGTTACTTTTATTTACATCGCAATATATTTTCGTAAAATGCTTTTGCGAAACCGCTGCTGCCGGTGGCGCTCCACCGTCAACGATATTTCATAAACTGCGCCTAGTCGCCAGGCCAAAAGCTATTAATATCATCCAATCCAGGCCAGTTCGCGATCATATACGCATGCAAACCTCTCTTTGGGAAATCGACGCAACCACTGTTTTAAATATAGGTCAGTAAACGAAGTCTGCCCAATATTGGCATAGGTCAGGTCAAGGCCGTTGACATAAAGTGTCACTTCGAGCACACAACGCTTGAACGCCATCTCAAATCATGATGCAAATGTCTCCGTTGCACCATATAAACTATTAATTAGTAAGTTTCCCATGCGTGTTATAAATATTTGCGATTTCGACATTGTATTTATAATTCTCATACACTGACACAATTCTGATATTCGCGAGCGAACGCGCATCGTGGATCGAGAACTTTACCTATTTTCGCCCATTGTCAGCAACGGCCTTATCGGCTTACGTCAGCATTAAACAACATTTTACTTTCACGAATAAAATTCATATTGAGATGTTTAATAAATTTATAATAATGATTACTCTACAGAACTTAAGAGTAAAGAATTGATACTCTGCCAGTTGACGCAGCAATTGCTTATTCAAGCTGACCCATAATATCAACGACAGAAACAGGGGTCCTGACAGGGCACTTAAATCTTAGTTGCAATTAGCAACACCAGTCCTCTGTTGCACTGGTCTGTCAGTTGACGCAGCAGTTGCAATTAGCAACACCAGTCCTCTGTTGCACTGGTCTGCCAGTTGACGCAGCAATTGCTTATTCAAGCTGACCCATAATATCAACGACAGAGACAGGGGCCCTGACAGGGCACTTAAATCTTAGTTGCAATTAGCAACAGCAGTCCTCTGTTGCACTGGTCTGTCTTTTTTGTATCAATTCTAGCCCCAGTTGGTACCAGGTAACCAACCCAGCTAGCTGCTAAAGTGTGTTGTTTCAATGTTTGTGTGAGCTAATAAGACATGTCTGGGAAGACTTGAGAAGGTGAGGGTTCACAAGCCATGTGGCTTCATCAGCTAGGCATCAAATGTCTTTGTTAATTTTACTATGAGTAGCGCTAGGTGGTATTACCTTTGATTAGTTTCCCTGAGAGGCTACAACTACCACTGGACTGACCTTCTAGCTACTCAGATACAATCACACCTGCTTGCATACATCCTGTTCTACAATCTAGCTCCTCCCATACCCAAGTGGAATAACAAGATTTAACAAGATTTGCCATCCAAGCCAAAGGCCCAGATGGCAAGTGGACAAGGACAATCCACACGCCACTCACACGACAACGACAGTGCAACAATGAAAGTAAACTTCATGACATTCACGAAAGAAAAACTTGGCACACCACTCGAGCCGTATGACACCACGGCCAGTCACGATCTTCTACAGAGCCGAGACGGAACTCGACCGGTTACTGTGCAGCTACTGTCTGCAGAGAAGAAGGCAGCGCTGATGGGCAAGCGAGATTCGCCGAGAGGCACGCCTGCATACAAGATTTAACAAGATTTGCCATCCAAGCCAAAGGCCCAGATGGCAAGTGGACAAGGAAGCCATTGACTTATCGAGAGTCCAACAATGTTCATCTACTTATAGCCCGCCCTCCTGAGATATGTGTCAACCTTGTTTTTAAACATATTCACGCTGCTAGCAGTTACACAATCTGTAGACAATTTGTTCCATTCATTTATTGTCCTCTGTGAGAACGAGTGCTTCCTGATGTCCAATCTACATTGATCCTTTACTAATTTTACCTCATGTCCCATAGTTCTGCTATCCTTCTTGAGTGAGAAAAACATATTTCTATCAATATTTTCATACCCATTCAATATCTTAAAAACTTCAATCTGATCCCCTCTTAACCTCCTTGTTTCTAGAGTTGTTAAACCACATTCTTTCAGGCGTTCTTCATAACTAAGGTCTCTCAGTTCTGGAATCATTTTAGTTGCTCTCCTTTGTATGCGTTCAAGCGTATCTATATCCTTCTTACGATATGGTCTCCATGCTTGTATACAGTATTCTAAATGAGGTCTAACTATTGCTTTATAAAGAGGTATAATTAACTTTTTTCCCTTGTATATTATGTTTCTTCTAATCAATCCAAGAATTTGATTACCCTTTGAAGCTGCAATACCACACTGCTCTGAAACTTTCATATCAGCGCTTATTGTAACTCCTAAGTCCTTTTCTTTTACAGTAGTACCCAGAACAGTATCTCCCATTTTATAGTTTACATTCAAGTTCCTATGTCCTGTATGTAGGCATTTACATTTCCCAAAATTGAACAACATCTGCCATTTCTCAGACCATTTCACTAATCTGTCTAGATCGTTTTGTAAATATTGTTTATCACCATCAGTATTAACCTTTCTAAACAGTTTTGTGTCATCCGCAAATTTCAGTACGTTACTTGTTATACTGTCGTCCAAGTCATTGATATAAATTAAGAATAATATAGGTCCTAATACTGATCCTTGAGGTACCCCACTCAAAACCGATTTCCAATTTGAAACTTCTCCATCTACTACAACTCGTTGTCTTCTGTCAGTCAGCCATTGTTCTATCCAGTCAGTTATGCTATCCCCGATACCATGGGCTTTTAATTTAAGTAGTAATCTTTGATGTGGCACTTTGTCAAAAGCTTTCTGAAAATCTAAATAGATAATATCTACTGGCGATCCCACGTCTATCCACTTAGTGATTTCTTCCAAAAAACATAACATATTTGTTAAGCATGACCTCGCTTTAAGGTATCCATGTTGAGATGAATTTAATAATTTATGCTTAAAGAGGAAGTCCACCATATGGTCTTTAATTAAACTTTCTAATAATTTACAAATCATTGACGTTAAACTCACTGGTCTGTAATTATCTGACTTATTTCTCGAACCCTTTTTAAATAATGGTATGATGTTTGCTTCTTTCCTTTCAAACGGAACAACTCCCTCTTTTAATGACAAGTTGAATACTCTTGCAAGTGGTATACTGATTTGTTCTACTGTTTCCATTAGTAATTTTGGAGGAATCCCATCCACTCCCGGTGATTTGTTATCCTTCATTGCCTTTATTTTCTTAGCTACCAATTCTGGAGTTACAACTAACGGACCTAAATAGTCAGATTTAGCCCCCTGAAATTTAGCATCAGCAACTGGTAATGAACTAATATCTTCTTTGGTAAACACTGAACTGAAGTAACCATTTAGGTCTTCTGCCATTAAAAACCCCTGTGATATTATATTTCCCACACTGTCTTCTAGAGGTTCAACCTTGTCTTGTACGTTTTGTTTACTCCTGACATATGCATAAAAACTCTTGCTGTCATTTTTTATGTTACATGCTAGTTTTTGCTCATAGCTTCTTTTAGATTGTCTGATTTCAGTTGTAGCTGCATTAAGTGCCTCTTTGTATTTTGCATAGTCTTCGTCCTTTCTGGTACGCCTATAAACCCTCCACATAGTTTGTTTTAGCATTATTTTCTAATAGCCTCTTTTGACAAGCGTTTCTTTCTACACCTTTTTCCTTGTTTTTGGAAGGGAACAAATTTATCGATGATACTCTCAATTTCATATTTTAGAATATTCCAACATTCAATTGCGGTCTTATTCATCAGCATGTTATTCCAATCTAGCTTTGCTAAGTATTTTCTCATATCTTTGTAGTTACCTTTGTGGAAGTTTCTCTTGTACGATTTCTTATTTTTACTTTCTGATTTCACATTGATGTCAAAATGTATTTGATTATGGTCACTATTACCCAATGGTTCAAATATTTTTACATTGTCCACTAATTCTTTTTGTGATGACAAAACTATATCCAATACATTTTCTCCCCTGGTTGGTTCTAGTACGTGCTGAGTAAGAAAGCTATCCTGGATTAAAAATAGAAATTGTTGGTCCTCAATCCCTGTGCTCTCTAGAGAATTCCATTGTATGTGTCCATGGTTAAAATCTCCCATTATGATACATTCCCCTTTACTAACTTCCTTTATAGCGTTTTTTATTTTTGTGTTGTCCTCTTCGTTTATGTTTGGACTTCGGTAAACTAATCCAATGGTTAATTTTGAATTTCCTGAAACAATTTTGCACCAAACAGCTTCATCGCAATCTGCTTCCCTTTCTAGTTTTATTTCATAAGCCTGAATAGATTCTTTAACATATAAAATAACTCCCCCGCCCCTTCTTCCTATTCGATCTTTCCTAAACATTACATATCCTGTCAGTCCTAATTCAGCATCTGAATAGTTCGATAAAAATACAGATTGTGCCTCATCATTAATTTAGTTCTGTATTTGACTGACATTAGTTGATGTTGTGAGCTCTCATTAATGATAATGTAATTTTTCAAACATCCAATTGAACACCATGTTCAAGGGTGGAAGACCGATTGACCAGCTAAGGCTGTCTAGGAACACTTTGTTATAGGCAGAGCGGTTGCAAAACAGTTGCCAGATGCAAGCTGTGTAATTTATATAATTTTACTCATGATTTTGTTGTTATTTCTAAGTGTTGTACTTTTAGTTCTACTTTTACTTCAAGTACTTTTGAAAAGTAGTTTTACTTTTTATTCAAGTACTTTTCTTCTACAAGATACTTTTACTTTCATTCAAGTCGTTTTTAGGTGAATTACTTTTAATTTTACTCAAGTACAAAATTAAAGTAATTCAGTCAACCCTGATCATTGGTGATACTTTTATAATGGATCACATATATTATTTATTTAAAAAAGGCATACATTGCAAAGACTATTTAAATTTGTTGATAAAAATAGTTTCTAGCTGCACATCCTATTTGCTAACGTCATAACCAGTTTAGTTGTTTGGTCGCTGCTAAGCCACACTTAGAAGTAATTAGTACTACACACTGCCATTCTGCGAAATTAAACAAAAGCGAATATTGCACACAATATGATTGATAAAATAATAATAATAATATCGAGATATTTTTTTATCGGACATCCCGCGGATTGAACCCTGGATCCTCCAAACATAAAGCGAAGTTATGGTAACTTTTAGTCACTTTTATGTGGGTAGTATATTATATTATGTTTTTTGCGGCATTACGTCACTGCACATCCTACAACGCTATTTTCAGTGGTAACCAGACTTAACGGTTCTTGCAGAACTCGACGGTTCTTTCAGAACTCGACGGTTCTTGCAGAACTCGACGGTTCTTACAGAAATCGACTGTTCTTATGAGGCGCCGTAGCGGCCAAAAATATGAGGCGCTGTAGCGGCCAAAAGGGTCGAGTCCTGCGCGAACCGTCGAGTCCTGCGCGAACCGTCGAGTTCTGTCTGCGAGAACCGTCGAGTCCTGCGCGAACTGTCGAGTCCTGCGCGAACCGTCGAGTTCTGTCTGCGAGAACCGTTGAGTCCTGCGCGAACCGTCGAGTCCTGCGCGAACCGTCGAGACCTGCGCGAACCGTCGAGTCCTGCGCGAACCGTCGAGTCCTGCGCGAACGAGATACTCTGCGCGAACCGTCGAGTCCTGCGCGAACTTTCGAGTCCTGCGCGAACGAGATACTCTGGTTACCACTGAAAATAGCGTTGCCGTTGTAGGATGTGCAGCGAAGTGCCGCAAAAAGCATAATATAATATAATATAATATAATATATTACCCAGAGTACAGTGAATGGAAAAAATCCCATAAATGTGCTAAAAAAATAAATCGATAGTTAAAACGACAATGCCACGAGACGGTCTGCAGAACACAATGAATTCAGTGCAACGTTTCGTGTGAGCTGTCGTGGCTTAGCGGTAGAGCCAGTGGCGGATTAAGACATTCGTGGGCCCTAGGCACCCGGCACTTTCGTGGGCCCCAAGTAAACCCACGACAAGATTTTCAAGTTAGCATTTCACTATTTATATCATCAATAAAGCTAATACACGAACAGTTCTTTTAAAAGTCAACAATTGCAAATTACCGATCGCAGATATTGTCGTGGTGTACGGTAGGCTGGTAGCGATTGTCGAAGTCGACTAACACCATCTCACACCTAAGGCTTAGCGATGCGTAGTCTACATGTTTATCTTGCGTATTTCCTTGATGGCAAACGAGCTAATAATGTCATCAACCAAGAGTGAACGCATCATTTCCGACTCTATGGCTAAAAGTGATAGTGCCGACAAGCGCGATTGACCCATCGTGGAACGTTGGTAGTCTTTATGTTTCAGTACAAAGAAAGATCGCTCGCCTTCGCAGCTTGAGCCGAAAATTTACAGATATATCCGTAGCGCAATGTGAAAGTTAGGGAAACTGGTAATCAGCTTATTTTCATGAAGAAAGGTTATCATCTCGGCACCTGTCTCGAAGTCTCCATATTTTGTGAAGAGACGGAATTCCTTCTCAAAATCAGGCTTAATATCAGTATCGTAATACCGAGTGAGCTCTTCGCACTTCGAGGTTATATCGCTGTCGGCGAGAGATCGAATCTCCCCGAAACGTTCATAGACATTCGTGTAGGCGGCCTTCCGTTTCTTGATTTCGGAGAGTAATCAGTCAATGATGACTAGGTAGGTGTTCACTCGAAAGTTCTCTCGACAGTCGCTCACTTTTACCTCTTCTGGTGTTTCGTTGTGGAACAACTTTCTCTTCTTTGCTCGCTTGTTTTCATCATCGTAATCAAGTCCTAGTGCAACGGACTTTGCTTCATTCTCGAATCGATCGAACTTTTCTGAGTCACGCAAAGAAGACACGGTAATGCATAACCACTGAACCGATCTCAATTCCTGGAGCTTGCAATGCCTTGTTAACTCGGTCCAGGATGTTGTTCCACACAATGCACATAAGGACGATATTCAGAGAGCTTGCTCACCAAAGACATTGGTTCGAGCACGACAAGTGGAGGTTGGGTAGAATTTCTAGCTATCGCGTCAACAGAGTTTTGTAGTACTTTGTAGTTTGATGCCAGCGCCTTCGCGGCATCTGCTCGAGCAGACCATCGTGTTTCTGATAGGCTCTTTACCACTGGAGACTGTTTCGGTAGGTTCTCTAATAGTTTCGACCACTTCTGTGGCGAGGCTGTCAAGAATGTGTAAAGTCGCTGAACGATGGCGAAAAACCTGACCCCATCAGTGCTGGATTCGGCCGCTGCGGTCCCAACTAAATGTAGGCTATGCCCTGCGCATGATACCCATTCAGCAAGAGGGTTCACCTGGTGAAATCGTGCCTGGGCTCCAGAATAAGTTCCATACATATTTCTCGCATTGTCATACATTTGTCCACGGGAATCCTCAAGCTTTATTCTGCATTCGTCTAGGAAAGACTTGAGTGTTTCGAACAAGTATTTCCCCTCGTGTTTCTCAATGTCTATGAAGGCCAGGAAGTGTTCCACGGGTTGTCCGTCAATCCTAACGTATCGCATGACGATGCTCAGTTGATCGATGTGTGCTATATCAGGTGTGGAATCTATGCTGATAGAGTAGTACTTCGCCTTCTTTATTTCAGCAATTATTTTCGCTTTCACCCTGTCCGATAACAGCTTGAAGAATTCTTCACATATTGTTGAAGAGAGATATGATACTTGACCTCTTCCTTTATTTCCATATCGGCGAATATGTTCGGCCAGAAAAGGGACGAACTGTGAGAGCAACTCTAACAAGCCTAAGTAGTTACCATTGTACTTCTGCCCAAACAATTCGGTGTGGCCTCGGAACAGGTGTCCTCTCTCTGCCAAGAAGGTAACAACGGCAACGATACGCTTGAGAAGTTCGATCCAGTATTGCTGCTCATTCTCCAGCTGCTTTGCGATCGCAGAATCAACATGGTGCGCTTTGGCATTTTCGAACCCCTTCTTTACAGCTACTAAGTGACTATCGCTACGCTGATGTGTCGTGATTCTGTGCGCATTTTACCCAGTCATTGAAACCATTAAGAGAAAAGCTATCACTTCCGCTCCTGAATAGCTTACATACATAACAATGCACATTTCCAGTTGATGGAGAATACACCAACCAGTCCATCGTTACACTCTCCTCGTTAGCAAGCCATCGAACAAAGAATTTCCGTTGTACGCATTTTGTCTTGGACGTGTACGATCTCGCCGATTTGTGAAGATCCTTGTCCGAGTCCTGTGATGGTGGGTTTCTTGTAAAATGATCTGTCAATTCCTGAGCACTTTTCAGAAAGCAAAGTTGAAAACAGGGAGCGGCCATAATTTATCAGGAGGGGAACCAAGGAATGAAGGGATGGCTCAGTTTTTAGTGCACAAGATTTGGGGGTGAGTTGGATTTCAAATACAGCCAATACTTCCACCTCACTCGCTCCACAATAAATAATGATCACTCCTTAATAACACCTCTATAATGTCTGTAAAAACATTAAAACATGTCAGGCCTACATCAGGATAGGCCAAAACATAGTTGGTTTTCGGGAACATTCAGTCTACAAAAATATGCTCGGCTATTTTCGTGGGCCCCTGCCTTCGTGGGCCCTAGGCACGTGCCTATAGTGCCTATTGGTTGATCCGCCACTGGGTGGAGCGTTCGATTTATGTTTGGAGGGACCTGGGTTCAATCAGCGGTATGTCTGATTTACGTTTTTCTCGTTTAATGTTATTATTATTATATCAATTATTATTATTTTATTTAGTCCAATATTCGCTTTCGTTTAATTTCATATAATTATCACATGTAAAACAAGTTAGAATACATATATATGTATATATATATATATATATATATATATATATATATATATATATATATATATATATATATATATATATATATTCTAACTTGTTTTACATGTACTTATATATATATATATATATATATAAGTACATGTTAAAAAGTTACATATATATATATATATATATATATATATATATATACATATATATTTATTCTAACTTGTTTTACATGTACTTTACTGCACGACATGTGTATATTTATATGTATATTTATTTCTTTTGACATGTACTTTTAATGCACAACATGTGATAATTATATGAAATTAAACGAAAGCGAATATAAATAAAATAATAATAATTGATAAAATAATAATAATAACATTAAACGAGAAAAAACGAAAATCATACATACCGCGGATTGAACACAGAAACCTCCAAACATAAATCGAACGCGCTACCACTAAGCCACGACAGCTCACTCGAAATTTTGCACTGAATTCGTTGTGTTCTGCAGACCGTCTCGTGGCATTGTCGTTTTAACTATCAATTGAGTTTCTTTATCGCATTTATGGGATTTTTTCCATTCACTGTACTCTGAGTAATATATTATATTATATTATATTATATTATATTATATTATATTATATTATATTATATTATATTATATTATATTATATTATATTATATTATATTATATTATATTATATTATATTATATTATATTATATTATGCTTTTTGCGGCATTACTTCGCTGCACATCCTACAACGGCAACGCTATTTTCAGTGGTAACCAGAGTATCTCGTTCGCGCAGGACTCGAAAGTTCGCGCAGGATTCGACGGTTCGCGCATAGTATCTCGTTCGCGCAGGACTCGAACGTTCGCGCAGGTCTCGACGGTTCGCGCAGGACTCGACGGTTCTCGCAGACAGAACTCGACGGTTCGCGCAGGACTCGACGGTTCGCGCAGGACTCGACGGTTCTCGCAGACAGAACTTGACGTATGAGGCGCCGTAGCGGCCAAAAGGGTCGAGTCCTGCGCGAACCGTCGAGTCCTGCGCGAACCGTCGAGTTCTGTCTGCGAGAACCGTCGAGTCCTGCGCGAACCGTCGAGTCCTGCGCGAACCGTCGAGTTCTGCGCGACCCGTCGAGTCCTGCGCGAACCGTCGAGTTCCGTCTGCGAGAACCGTCGAGTCCTGCGCGAACCGTCGAGTTCTGCGCGAACCGTCGAGTCCTGCGCGAACCGTCGAGTTCTGCGCGACCCGTCGAGTCCTGCGCGACCCGTCGAGTTCTGTCTGCGAGAACGGTCGAGTCCTGCGAGAACGGTCGAGTCCTGCGCGAACCGTCGAGTCCTGCGCGAACCGTCGAGTCCTGCGCGAACCGTCGAGTCCTGCGCGATCCGTCGAGTCCTGCGCGACCCGTCGAGTCCTGCGCGAACCGTCGAGTCCTGCGCGAACTTTCGAGTCCTGCGCGAACGAGATACTCTGGTTACCACTGAAAATAGCGTTGCCGTTGTAGGATGTGCAGCGAAGTAATGCCGCAAAAAGCATAATACAATACAGTATAATATATTACCCAGAGTACAGTGAATGGAAAAAATCCCAAAAATGTGCTAAGAAACTAAATTGATAATTAAAACGACAATGCCACGAGACGGATTGCAGAACACAACGAATTCAGGGCAAGTCGTGGCTTAACGGTAGAGCGTCCGATTTATGTTTGGAGGTTCGTAGGTTCAATCCGCGGTGTATCTGATTTACGTTTTCTCTCGTTTAATGTTATTATTATTTTATCAATTATTATTATTTTATTTAGTCCAATATTCGCTTTCGTTTAATTTCGCTGACTGACAATGTGTGGTACTAAGTGTGGCTTAGTACCGACTAAACAACTGAACTGGTTATAACGTTAAACAGCAAATAGTATGTGCAGCCGGTCAACCTTTTTACACTTTTCTTGCCGACATTGCCGCGTTTTCATTGCCTTTCCGTGCAATATGGCGTCTAACCATGACCAAATTGGGCAATTATTGGAAGCGGTTAGTCGCATTGTTAGAAATTCAAGCACCCCAGCAAGTGCGACGGGAGCCCCGCGTCAGCAGAGCCAGAACATGCCCGACGGCTACGCCCGACAGGTAAGCATTACCCATATGATTTTTGTCCCTTCGGATAATGATATTATATGAAATTTTAATATCATGAATTTGAATATTTTTGTAAGCAAATAGTCAATATTACATTCTTTCATATTGTAATTTGGTTCTATTGCAGATTGAACTGCGTCAACTGTTCCAGTCAAATCAGAGAAGCCGTCCACAGAGCCTCGGTGGCCTCGGAGGGCTAGGTATTATAATACTACTAATAATAATGTTTTATTTTAGGCAAAAGCCCATGTATATATATATATATATATGTATATATGTATGTATGTATATATATATAAGTACGTGTAAAACAAGTTAGAATATATATATATATATATATATTCTAACTTGTTTTACATGTACTTATATTTATATATATATATATATATATATCTAAATATACACACATGTCATGTATTAAAAGTATGCAATATTTGCATACTTTTAATACATGACATGTGTGTGTATATTTAGATATATATATATATAAATATTGACGAGCGAATGCATTCGTTAAAAGATTTTTCATAATTTGTAGCAAACATATAATAAGTTTTTCTTTGTTAAAGCTGGACTCTTGATACTTAACATGTTTCATGTTATATAAGTTATTTAAAAATGGATCAAAACCTTGTCAGTGGCAAATTGTAGAAGTGTGTTTATGAGCTCATTTTATAAATATTGTTTGTAACAAGACTTAGGTTATGAGTCTAAGCTAAAGACCACTATTTGTAAAACAGTTATCATTTAGCATTGTTAAAGGCTTTGCATTTTTAAATAATTTTTTTCCAATATGTATTACAAACATATAATATTGATCTGTGTTATAGTCACTAAATAACTTTATCTTCCATTGACAATGTTATATAATTATAAAATGCATCATTTTATATATTTCATTAAAATATTATCAAACTATTTACAGGGCTTTAGGACAACCAGTAGCCAGAAGTCATGTGGGTACTTTCTACCGAAATGTGTTCCTGTTGCCTGGACCAGATGTAACCACAGTTCCACGCCAGAGCGCAAAAGTGGACCTTGTGAAAGCGGCTCAGTCCATGGAAGTTCCACTGGCGCTGGAACTCATCCAGTGATTGCTGCACTTTTGCCGTGAAGATGACGTGCAAGGCGTACAAGTCAACTTCATTGATAGGACTCAGTATCCCACTGTCTTCCATCTCTCTAAACAGTGTTTTAAACTTGTGAACCACAACCCTGTTGCTTTCCCCCCACAACCGTTCAATTCTCTGGTTGTGGACACTTCTACCTACAATAAAGCTGCCCCTGTGTGGTCCCCGAGAAGTAATCATGAAATTTGCGACATCAACATTCTCCATGCCCATGTCCCCACGCACCCGAGATGGTAGGTGGAAGATAGCGTGAAGAATTCCAGCACAGTGTTGGCTCTGTTATTGGTAGCAACTTTTACGTAGATGACGGCCCTTGATGCACCATCAGTGTTATTTACTGGTATACAATTATATCATCACAACTAGTTGTCTACTTTTTACTGGATTTCAGGCATGAATTGTAGTTACCTGTATTTTGTAGCATTTATTTTCATGCCAAATAAAAAAAATTAATAAAGGAACTACTCTATTGTAGCATGGATAAATGTGACTACTATAAATAATAATTTTACCACTAATATAACATAGTCATTGTGTGAGTGGACACCATCCGTAGATCCATAGTGCAAGCCAAATTCAGCAACCTGGTTAAATCAAAATTTGTCAATAGTTTGGTGAGAGTGCTAGTACAGTAACAACAGGTTACCTCTAAGGCTTCCACAAACATATGTTTCTCTACAGGTAGTGGACTGGAGTATACTGTTGATGGCTGCATCAAGTTGGTCATCACTCATGTCTGTGAATATCTCTGTTGTGTGACCCAACTGTTCACGATGCCGCCTCAGTGTTCTCTCACTGATGTTTAATATTCTAGCAATTTGATTCCACTTCATGCCAGTGTCCCGTAGCACTTGGACCTGCTCCAAATCTATTGAATACTTGCAACAGACCATTTGAAGCACTTCAAAAATAAGTGTAAATACGATAACAATCATTGCATGATGGAAAGTCACGTTATCTCAGGGGGGGGGAAATTGTAATGGCTCTGAATAATACTAAAATATAAATGTGATAGGTGTGTTAATTGTGCTACATTTAACACAAAATAACAACAACGTAAAACATAATGGGATATCCACATTTTATTGTATGTTTGCACACTAGTTACAAAATATATTTCATATAGAGTTTAAAGTAATATGCATTTATGACTTCTAAAAAAGACGTACCTAGGGTGTCCACCTGTTGCCTCCGAGGGCAGTGACAATGTACTAGAACGAGGCTGCAGTCTTTGGGCCTCTTGTCTGAAAGAAGAAAAGATATATCCCGGTACATTCAATTCATTATTATACTTGCCAATTACCAAAGGACAAATAAGCCTACATGATGATAGGACCTTGTTTGTACACTGAACCATGCATTGTATTGAGATTAATTAAGGTGAGTAAAACATGCTTATCTTATAATTTTATAGTGGTGTCTGAATAATCATTTTGTATATTTATGCGATATGCCCATTTTTTTGTAATGGAGAGTTCATTTAGTCATGATTTTATATAATCTGGTTGCCGAAGTGGAGAAATTGTTTGTCGCATCTTTGGCAACCATTGTCAACACACACGCACGCACGCACGCACGCACGCACGCACGCACGCACGCACGCACGCACACACACACACATGGCCAATATATTGTTTTCTGTTCATTTTCGTATTTTAATAATGTAAATTTCGCATGTCTGAAAACATGCAAAACGACATTTTGATCATATTTAGTTGTGAAAATATGATAATAAGTTAACTGTCACGATTACGTGATGGCTATCTTGCATGTTCTTACATATAACAATGCTTACGACTCATCCATTTGTGTAATCCCATCCAAGTTGTCATACTCCACGGGTGTGGCTGTCGTGGCAGCAGGTGGCAAAGGTGCTGTAGTGGTCATGGTGATCTACGAATAGTATGATAAAACAACTTTCTGAGTTGGCATTGGTACGTTGAGTTTTATAAAATCTGAAACAATATTTTTAAAGTAGACATGTTAGGGGTCTTGAAAAGATTGTATATATTGTGTCTTGGTCTCTTCAGAAGCCATGCCAGCACTCTACAGTTTGGCCAGAAATATATATATATATATATATATATATATATATATATATATATATATATATATATATATATATATATATACATACATACATTAAGTATAAAATAATGATGACACTCTGCAATGTATAACCTATCTACCGGTACGCCAAATTGGTGTACAAGTTATTGCCATACAACCAACAGCAACAGAAATGCTACCTTTCTTGGGTGATTCTTATGTAACGTTTATAGCAAATGAAGGCCCCTCAGGTAGCTCTTAGCAGCACAGAACAGATTGAAAAGGAATTCGTACTAAATGAAATAACTATTCTACTGAACGGAAACGGAAATCATATATGGGTAATGCTTACCTGTCGGGCGTCGTCGTCGGGCATGTTCTGCTGACGCGGGGCTCCCGTCGCACTTGCTGGGGTGCTTGAATTTCTAACAATGCGGCTAACCGCTTCCAATAATTGCTCAATTTGGTCATGGTTAGACGCCATATGAAAAGGAAAGTACTAAATGAAATAACTATTCTATTGTACGGAAAGGCAATGAAAACGCGGCAATGTCGGCAAGAAAAGTGTAAAAAAGTTGATTGGCTGCACATACTATTTGCTGTTTAACGTTATAACCAGTTCTGTTGTTTAGTCGGTACTAAGCCACACTTGGTACCACACATTGTCAGACAGCGAAATTAAACGAAAGCGAATATTGGACTAAATAAAATAATAATAATTGATAAAATAATAATAACATTAAACGAGAAAAAACGTTAATCAGACACACCGCGGATTGAACCAAGAACCCCCCAAACATAAATCGAAGGCTCTACCGCTAAGCCACGACAACTCACACGAAACGTTCCCCCGAATTCGTTGTGTTCTGCAGACCGTCTCGTGGCATTGTCGTTTTAACTATCAATTTAGTTTTTTAGTACATTTATGGGATTTTTTCCATTCACTGTACTCTGGGTAATATATTATATTATGCTTTTTGCGGCATTACTTCACTGCACATCCTACAACGGTATTTTCAGTGGTAACCAGAGTATCTCGTTCGCGCAGGACTCGACGGTTCGCGCAGGACTCGACGGTTCGCGCAGAGTATCTCGTTCGCGCAGGACTCGACGGTTCGCGCAGGACTCGATGGTTCGCGCAGGTCTCGACGGTTCGCGCAGGACTCGACGGTTCGCGCAGAGTATCTCGTTCGCGCAGGACTCGACGGTTCGCGCAGGACTCGACGGTTCGCGCAGGTCTCGACGGTTCGCGCAGGACTCGACTGTTCTCGCAGGACTCGACCGTTCGCGCAGGACTCGACGGTTCGCGCAGGACTCGACGGTTCTCGCAGACAGAACTCGACGGTTCGCGCAGGACTCGACGGTTCGCGCAGGACTCGACCCTTTTGGCCGCTACGGCGCCTCATATTGACGGCTCTTGCAGAACTCGACGGTTCTTTCAAGGAATCACGTCGATCTCGGCCCAAGTCGATCTCGGTCCGTCGATCTCGGCCCACGTTGATCTCGGCCCACCTGTTTAGTTGTTAATAGGGAATTATGTAGTTGTTTATATACTTGTGAAGAAATATGTATATATGTAAAGAAATAAAATGTTACACGGATGTTTTGTTTACCCGTTTTACTACCACGTCGATCTCGGCCCATCTATTTTGATTGAGGTTAATTATTCGCACAGCTGTTCTGTTAAATTCCGTTCTGCTTCTAGTAAATTAACTTATTTTATATGCATTAAAAATTGCACGTGAATCAAAACCAGTTTCAACTATGAAAAAATAAAATATAGTTACTCCATATAGTTTACTATTTGTGTGTTGTAAGAATGTGTGGAGTCGGTAAAGACATTAAGCCCTAGTAATCTGCTTTGTGCTCTAGCATTGTTTCATTGAGCAGATCCTTTCATGTGATTTTTCTTGATGAGTTGTGTGCAGTACGAATGCGTGGAGGCCCTAGTAATCGGCTTGCTGCTCTAGCATTATTTCATTGAGCAAGTCTTTTTGTTTGAATAACGGCATAGCCATTATATGTACTACTTTTTACTGCTCCAAAGCTAGGATTAAAACCTTACTTTGTGTATATAAATATATACAAAAGTAAAATAGTTTACACTCAGAGACTGGAGCCATATTACTAATACCTTTGAACAAGTTTCATGTAAAACCAAAAAAGACTACCTTATGGGTAAAATTTGTGTTACTTAAAACAGAGACTGTACAGTTTAGATTAACTTAATAAAGTTAAAGTAATTGGCGACATTTGAGAAATTAATCATAGGTAGCATTTGATGCGACCAGCGCGCGTAATATAAGTTAATGAGATGAGCGATCACATGGTTTTGTGACGTCACTGGTGACATGGATATACATTTAGTCTGTGATTTCTATGCAGTGCTTCAGTATAGTTTCACTCGCGTTACTACAGCGAGTGGTGGCGATGTAAATTTTTTAGAATAAAACAGTAAAATGTAACGATATCGAACCGAATTCGGCCGATGTTATTCCGAATTGGTGACAAGAAAGATCTACTCAGTTCTAACTAGTAATGGATTAGCATTCACTTTAAGACTAGATACTGCCTGTTTCGTATAATGAGCAGTTGAGAATAACACACCATGCTTCACATTGAAAATGATCTGACGAAAAACACTGTATAGATCAAAAACCATATGCAGGTGGCTCCAATTTATTCACAATACAATAATCGCTTTTCACTGTCATTGCTCTGTATTTGATTTAATTGAGCAGCTATTTCAGGTCATAGTGCCGAGTGTTGTGTTTCAATTGGATGCACACCTTGGAGCCAATCAGTTAAACGTTACTATACAAATCAACCGCATGAGACCATAACACTGACAATTGCAATTATGTTCAAAATGTATTTGCTATGAGTACTGCATGAGTAATCCTCTTTGCCGTCCCGGCTCCGTGGCTTAGTTGGCAAAGCGCCTGTCTAGTAAACAGGAGATCACGAGTTCAAATCTCGTCGGGGCCTTCGCG
This sequence comes from Lamellibrachia columna, assembly GCA_963662155.1. Lineage (NCBI taxonomy): Eukaryota > Metazoa > Annelida > Polychaeta > Sabellida > Siboglinidae > Lamellibrachia > Lamellibrachia columna. The sequence continues at coordinate 32,943,940 of OY759272.1, read as the reverse complement.
AACACTTTTCGTCTTATTTTGGTGTCTCTCTCCTTTAATTCACCGCCTTGAAACACACAAGTGCAACACCGTGACAGAAGGCATCGTCAAATTGCAAACCAGGCTATGCCAAAACCCATTTAAGCCAATCGTGTTTTAGAGCCATTATTGGACGTTTGGTCATTCGTCAATGTTGCTAGTTTGGTTATATTTGAGGACAGCGTATTGAGAGATTTGACGGGACTGTGAGGGGAGTGGAGAACTAGAGTGAGGGGTGGGTGGAAACGGGGGGGGGGGTGGAGATTGATAAAATAATAATAATAATAATAACATTAAACGAGAAAGTTATGGTAACTTTTAGTAACTTTTATGTGGGTAGTATATTATATTATGCTTTTTGCGGCATTACGTCACTGCACATCCTACAACACTATTTTCAGTGGTAACCAGACTTAACGGTTCTAGCAGAGCTCGACCGTTCTTGCAGAACTCGACGGTTCTTGCAGAACTTGACGGTTCTTGCAGAACTCGACGGTTCTTGCAGGACTCGACGGTTCTTGCAGAACTCGACGGTTCTTGCAGAAATCGACGGTTCTCGCAGAACGCGACGGTTCTCGCAGACAGAATTCGACGGTTCTTGCATAACTCGACGGTTCTTGCAGAACTCGACGGTTCTTACATAAATCGACGGTTCTCGTAGACAGAACTCGACGGCTCTTGCAGAACTCGACGGTTCTTTCAGGGAATCAAGTCGATCTCGGCCCAAGTCGATCTCGGTCCGTCGATCTCGGCCCACCTGTTTAGTTGTTAATAGGGAATTATGTAGTTGTTTATATACGTGTAAAGAAATATGTATATATGTAAAGAAATAAAATATTACACGGATGTTTTGTTTACCCGTTTTACTACCACGTCGATCTCGGCCCATCTATTTTGAATGAGGTTAATTATTCGCACAGCTGTTCTGTTAAATTCCGTTCTGCTTCTAGTAAATTATCTTATTTTATAAGCATTTAAAATTGCATTAGAATCAAAACCAGTTTCAACTATGAAAAAAACCAAAATATAGTTACTCCATATAGTTTACTATTTGTGTGTTGTAAGAATGTGTGGAGTCGGTAAAGATATTAAGCCCTAGTAATCGGCTTTGTGCTCTAGCATTGTTTCATTGAGCAGATCCTTTCATGTGATTTTTCTTGATGAGTTGTGTGCAGTACGAATGTGTGGAGGCCCTAGTAATCGGCTTGCTGCTCTAGCATTATTTCATTGAGCAAGTCTTTTTGTTTGAATAACGGCATAGCCATTATATGTACTACTTTTTACTGCTCCAAAGCTAGGATTAAAACCTTACTTTGTGTATATAAATATATACAAAAGTAAAATAGTTTACACTCAGAGACTGGAGCCATATTACTAATACCTTTGAACAAGTTTCATGTAAAACCAAAAAAGACTACCTTATGGGTAAAATTTGTGTTACTTAAAACAGAGACTGTACAGTTTAGATTAACTTAATAAAGTTAATGTAATTGGCGACATTTGAGAAATTAATCATAGGTAGCATTTGATGCGACAAGCGCGCGTAAAATAAGTTAATGAGATGAGCGATCACATGGTTTTGTGACGTCACTGGTGACATGGATATACATTTAGTCTGTGATTTCTATGCAGTGCTTCAGTATAGTTTCACTCGCGTTACTACAGCGAGTGGTGGCGATGTAAATTTTTTAGAATAAAACAGTAAAATGTAACGATATCGAACCGAATTCGGCCGATGTTATTCCGAATTGGTGACAAGAAAGATCTACTCAGTTCTAACTAGTAATGGATTAGCATTCACTTTAAGACTAGATACTGCCTGTTTCGTATAATGAGCAGTTGAGAATAACACACCATGCTTCACATTGAAAATGATCTGACGAAAAACACTGTATAGATCAAAAACCATATGCAGGTGGCTCCAATTTATTCACAATACAATAATCGCTTTTCACTGTCATTGCTCTGTATTTGATTTAATTGAGCAGCTATTTCAGGTCATAGTGCCGAGTGTTGTGCTTCAATTGGATGCACACCTTGGAGCCAATCAGTTAAACGTTACTATACAAATCAACCGCATGAGACCATAACACTGACAATTGCAATTATGTTCAAAATGTATTTGCTATGAGTACTGCATGAGTAATCCTCTTTGCCGTCCCGGCTCCGTGGCTTAGTTGGCAAAGCGCCTGTCTAGTAAACAGGAGATCACGAGTTCAAATCTCGTCGGGGCCTTCGCGAACACTTTTCGTCTTATTTTGGTGTCTCTCTCCTTTAATTCACCGCCTTGAAACACACAAGTGCAACACCGTGACAGAAGGCATCGTCAAATTGCAAACCAGGCTATGCCAAAACCCATTTAAGCCAATCGTGTTTTAGAGCCATTATTGGACGTTTGGTCATTCGTCAATGTTGCTAGTTTGGTTATATTTGAGGACAGCGTATTGAGAGATTTGACGGGACTGTGAGGGGAGTGGAGAACTAGAGTGAGGGGTGGGTGGAAACGGGGGGGGGGGGTGGAGATTGATAAAATAATAATAATAATAATAACATTAAACGAGAAAGTTATGGTAACTTTTAGTAACTTTTATGTGGGTAGTATATTATATTATGCTTTTTGCGGCATTACGTCACTGCACATCCTACAACACTATTTTCAGTGGTAACCAGACTTAACGGTTCTAGCAGAGCTCGACCGTTCTTGCAGAACTCGACGGTTCTTGCAGAACTTGACGGTTCTTGCAGAACTCGACGGTTCTTGCAGGACTCGACGGTTCTTGCAGAACTCGACGGTTCTTGCAGAAATCGACGGTTCTCGCAGAACGCGACGGTTCTCGCAGACAGAATTCGACGGTTCTTGCATAACTCGACGGTTCTTGCAGAACTCGACGGTTCTTACATAAATCGACGGTTCTCGTAGACAGAACTCGACGGCTCTTGCAGAACTCGACGGTTCTTTCAGGGAATCAAGTCGATCTCGGCCCAAGTCGATCTCGGTCCGTCGATCTCGGCCCACCTGTTTAGTTGTTAATAGGGAATTATGTAGTTGTTTATATACGTGTAAAGAAATATGTATATATGTAAAGAAATAAAATATTACACGGATGTTTTGTTTACCCGTTTTACTACCACGTCGATCTCGGCCCATCTATTTTGAATGAGGTTAATTATTCGCACAGCTGTTCTGTTAAATTCCGTTCTGCTTCTAGTAAATTATCTTATTTTATAAGCATTTAAAATTGCATTAGAATCAAAACCAGTTTCAACTATGAAAAAAACCAAAATATAGTTACTCCATATAGTTTACTATTTGTGTGTTGTAAGAATGTGTGGAGTCGGTAAAGATATTAAGCCCTAGTAATCGGCTTTGTGCTCTAGCATTGTTTCATTGAGCAGATCCTTTCATGTGATTTTTCTTGATGAGTTGTGTGCAGTACGAATGTGTGGAGGCCCTAGTAATCGGCTTGCTGCTCTAGCATTATTTCATTGAGCAAGTCTTTTTGTTTGAATAACGGCATAGCCATTATATGTACTACTTTTTACTGCTCCAAAGCTAGGATTAAAACCTTACTTTGTGTATATAAATATATACAAAAGTAAAATAGTTTACACTCAGAGACTGGAGCCATATTACTAATACCTTTGAACAAGTTTCATGTAAAACCAAAAAAGACTACCTTATGGGTAAAATTTGTGTTACTTAAAACAGAGACTGTACAGTTTAGATTAACTTAATAAAGTTAATGTAATTGGCGACATTTGAGAAATTAATCATAGGTAGCATTTGATGCGACAAGCGCGCGTAAAATAAGTTAATGAGATGAGCGATCACATGGTTTTGTGACGTCACTGGTGACATGGATATACATTTAGTCTGTGATTTCTATGCAGTGCTTCAGTATAGTTTCACTCGCGTTACTACAGCGAGTGGTGGCGATGTAAATTTTTTAGAATAAAACAGTAAAATGTAACGATATCGAACCGAATTCGGCCGATGTTATTCCGAATTGGTGACAAGAAAGATCTACTCAGTTCTAACTAGTAATGGATTAGCATTCACTTTAAGACTAGATACTGCCTGTTTCGTATAATGAGCAGTTGAGAATAACACACCATGCTTCACATTGAAAATGATCTGACGAAAAACACTGTATAGATCAAAAACCATATGCAGGTGGCTCCAATTTATTCACAATACAATAATCGCTTTTCACTGTCATTGCTCTGTATTTGATTTAATTGAGCAGCTATTTCAGGTCATAGTGCCGAGTGTTGTGCTTCAATTGGATGCACACCTTGGAGCCAATCAGTTAAACGTTACTATACAAATCAACCGCATGAGACCATAACACTGACAATTGCAATTATGTTCAAAATGTATTTGCTATGAGTACTGCATGAGTAATCCTCTTTGCCGTCCCGGCTCCGTGGCTTAGTTGGCAAAGCGCCTGTCTAGTAAACAGGAGATCACGAGTTCAAATCTCGTCGGGGCCTTCGCGAACACTTTTCGTCTTATTTTGGTGTCTCTCTCCTTTAATTCACCGCCTTGAAACACACAAGTGCAACACCGTGACAGAAGGCATCGTCAAATTGCAAACCAGGCTATGCCAAAACCCATTTAAGCCAATCGTGTTTTAGAGCCATTATTGGACGTTTGGTCATTCGTCAATGTTGCTAGTTTGGTTATATTTGAGGACAGCGTATTGAGAGATTTGACGGGACTGTGAGGGGAGTGGAGAACTAGAGTGAGGGGTGGGTGGAAACGGGGGGGGGGTGGAGATTGATAAAATAATAATAATAATAATAACATTAAACGAGAAAGTTATGGTAACTTTTAGTAACTTTTATGTGGGTAGTATATTATATTATGCTTTTTGCGGCATTACGTCACTGCACATCCTACAACACTATTTTCAGTGGTAACCAGACTTAACGGTTCTAGCAGAGCTCGACCGTTCTTGCAGAACTCGACGGTTCTTGCAGAACTTGACGGTTCTTGCAGAACTCGACGGTTCTTGCAGGACTCGACGGTTCTTGCAGAACTCGACGGTTCTTGCAGAAATCGACGGTTCTCGCAGAACGCGACGGTTCTCGCAGACAGAATTCGACGGTTCTTGCATAACTCGACGGTTCTTGCAGAACTCGACGGTTCTTACATAAATCGACGGTTCTCGTAGACAGAACTCGACGGCTCTTGCAGAACTCGACGGTTCTTTCAGGGAATCAAGTCGATCTCGGCCCAAGTCGATCTCGGTCCGTCGATCTCGGCCCACCTGTTTAGTTGTTAATAGGGAATTATGTAGTTGTTTATATACGTGTAAAGAAATATGTATATATGTAAAGAAATAAAATATTACACGGATGTTTTGTTTACCCGTTTTACTACCACGTCGATCTCGGCCCATCTATTTTGAATGAGGTTAATTATTCGCACAGCTGTTCTGTTAAATTCCGTTCTGCTTCTAGTAAATTATCTTATTTTATAAGCATTTAAAATTGCATTAGAATCAAAACCAGTTTCAACTATGAAAAAAACCAAAATATAGTTACTCCATATAGTTTACTATTTGTGTGTTGTAAGAATGTGTGGAGTCGGTAAAGATATTAAGCCCTAGTAATCGGCTTTGTGCTCTAGCATTGTTTCATTGAGCAGATCCTTTCATGTGATTTTTCTTGATGAGTTGTGTGCAGTACGAATGTGTGGAGGCCCTAGTAATCGGCTTGCTGCTCTAGCATTATTTCATTGAGCAAGTCTTTTTGTTTGAATAACGGCATAGCCATTATATGTACTACTTTTTACTGCTCCAAAGCTAGGATTAAAACCTTACTTTGTGTATATAAATATATACAAAAGTAAAATAGTTTACACTCAGAGACTGGAGCCATATTACTAATACCTTTGAACAAGTTTCATGTAAAACCAAAAAAGACTACCTTATGGGTAAAATTTGTGTTACTTAAAACAGAGACTGTACAGTTTAGATTAACTTAATAAAGTTAAAGTAATTGGCGACATTTGAGAAATTAATCATAGGTAGCATTTGATGCGACCAGCGCGCGTAATATAAGTTAATGAGATGAGCGATCACATGGTTTTGTGACGTCACTGGTGACATGGATATACATTTAGTCTGTGATTTCTATGCAGTGCTTCAGTATAGTTTCACTAGCGTTACTACAGCGAGTGGTGGCGATGTAAATTTTTTAGAATAAAACAGTAAAATGTAACGATATCGAACCGAATTCGGCCGATGTTATTCCGAATTGGTGACAAGAAAGATCTACTCAGTTCTAACTAGTAATGGATTAGCATTCATTTTAAGACTAGATACTGCCTGTTTCGTATAATGAGCAGTTGAGAATAACACACCATGCTTCACATTGAAAATGATCTGACGAAAAACACTGTATAGATCAAAAACCATATGCAGGTGGCTCCAATTTATTCACAATACAATAATCGCTTTTCACTGTCATTGCTCTGTATTTGATTTAATTGAGCAGCTATTTCAGGTCATAGTGCCGAGTGTTGTGTTTCAATTGGATGCACACCTTGGAGCTAATCAGTTAAACGTTACTATACAAATCAACCGCATGAGACCATAACACTGACAATTGCAATTATGTTCAAAATGTATTTGCTATGGGTACTGCATGAGTAATCCTCTTTGCCGTCCCGGCTCCGTGGCTTAGTTGGCAAAGCGCCTGTCTAGTAAACAGGAGATCACGAGTTCAAATCTCGTCGGGGCCTTCGCGAACACTTTTCGTCTTATTTTGGTGTCTCTCTCCTTTAATTCACCGCCTTGAAACACACAAGTGCAACACCGTGACAGAAGGCATCGTCAAACTGCAAACCAGGCTATGCCAAAACCCATTTAAGCCAATCGTGTTTTAGAGCCATTATTGGACGTTTGGTCATTCGTCAATGTTGCTAGTTTGGTAATATTTGAGGACAGCGCATTGAGAGATTTGACGGGACTGTGAGGGGAGTGGAGAATGAGAGTGAGGGGTGGGTGGAAACGGGGGGTGGAGATTGATAAAATAATAATAATAATAACATTAAACGAGAAAGTTATGGTAACTTTTAGTAACTTTTATGTGGGTAGTATATTATATTATGCTTTTTGCGGCATTACGTCACTGCACATCCTACAACGCTATTTTCAGTGGTAACCAGACTTAACGGTTCTAGCAGAGCTCGACCGTTCTTGCAGAACTCGACGGTTCTTGCAGAACTCGACGGTTCTTGCAGAACTCGACGGTTCTCGCAGAACTCGACGGTTCTCGCAGAACTCGACGGTTCTCGCAGAAATCGACGGTTCTCGCAGAACGCGACGGTGCTCGCAGACAGAATTCGACGGTTCTTGCATAACTCGACGGTTCTTGCAGAACTCGACGGTTCTTACAGAATCGACGGTTCTCGTAGCCAGAACTCGACGGCTCTTGCAGAACTCGACGGTTCTTTCAGGGAATCACGTCGATCTCGGCCCAAGTCGATCTCGGTCCGTCGATCTCGGCCCACCTGTTTAGTTGTTAATAGGGAATTATGTAGTTGTTTATATACGTGTAAAGAAATATGTATATATGTAAAGAAATAAAATATTACACGGATGTTTTGTTTACCCGTTTTACTACCACGTCGATCTCGGCCCATCTATTTTGAATGAGGTTAATTATTCGCACAGTTGTTCTGTTAAATTCCGTTCTGCTTCTAGTAAATTAACTTATTTTATAAGCATTTAAAATTGCATTAGAATCAAAACCAGTTTCAACTATGAAAAAAAACAAAATATAGTTACTCCATATAGTTTACTATTTGTGTGTTGTAAGAATGTGTGGAGTCGGTAAAGATATTAAGCCCTAGTAATCGGCTTTGTGCTCTAGCATTGTTTCATTGAGCAGATCCTTTCATGTGATTTTTCTTGATGAGTTGTGTGCAGTACGAATGCGTGGAGGCCCTAGTAATCGGCTTGCTGCTCTAGCATTATTTCATTGAGCAAGTCTTTTTGTTTGAATAACGGCATAGCCATTATATGTACTACTTTTTACTGCTCCAAAGCTAGGATTAAAACCTTACTTTGTGTATATAAATATATACAAAAGTAAAATAGTTTACACTCAGAGACTGGAGCCATATTACTAATACCTTTGAACAAGTTTCATGTAAAACCAAAAAAGACTACCTTATGGGTAAAATTTGTGTTACTTAAAACAGAGACTGTACAGTTTAGATTAACTTAATAAAGTTAAAGTAATTGGCGACATTTGAGAAATTAATCATAGGTAGCATTTGATGCGACCAGCGCGCGTAATATAAGTTAATGAGATGAGCGATCACATGGTTTTGTGACGTCACTGGTGACATGGATATACATTTAGTCTGTGATTTCTATGCAGTGCTTCAGTATAGTTTCACTCGCGTTACTACAGCGAGTGGTGGCGATGTAATTTTTTTAGAATAAAACAGTAAAATGTAACGATATCGAACCGAATTCGGCCGATGTTATTCCGAATTGGTGACAAGAAAGATCTACTCAGTTCTAACTAGTAATGGATTAGCATTCACTTTAAGACTAGATACTGCCTGTTTCGTATAATGAGCAGTTGAGAATAACACACCATGCTTCACATTGAAAATGATCTGACGAAAAACACTGTATAGATCAAAAACCATATGCAGGTGGCTCCAATTTATTCACAATACAATAATCGCTTTTCACTGTCATTGCTCTGTATTTGATTTAATTGAGCAGCTATTTCAGGTCATAGTGCCGAGTGTTGTGTTTCAATTGGATGCACACCTTGGAGCCAATCAGTTAAACGTTACTATACAAATCAACCGCATGAGACCATAACACTGACAATTGCAATTATGTTCAAAATGTATTTGCTATGAGTACTGCATGAGTAATCCTCTTTGCCGTCCCGGCTCCGTGGCTTAGTTGGCAAAGCGCCTGTCTAGTAAACAGGAGATCACGAGTTCAAATCTCGTCGGGGCCTTCGCGAACACTTTTCGTCTTATTTTGGTGTCTCTCTCCTTTAATTCACCGCCTTGAAACACACAAGTGCAACACCGTGACAGAAGGCATCGTCAAATTGCAAACCAGGCTATGCCAAAACCCATTTAAGCCAATCGTGTTTTAGAGCCATTATTGGACGTTTGGTCATTCGTCAATGTTGCTAGTTTGGTTATATTTGAGGACAGCGTATTGAGAGATTTGACGGGACTGTGAGGGGAGTGGAGAACTAGAGTGAGGGGTGGGTGGAAACGGGGGGGTGGAGATTGATAAAATAATAATAATAATAATAACATTAAACGAGAAAGTTATGGTAACTTTTAGTAACTTTTATGTGGGTAGTATATTATATTATGCTTTTTGCGGCATTACGTCACTGCACATCCTACAACACTATTTTCAGTGGTAACCAGACTTAACGGTTCTAGCAGAGCTCGACCGTTCTTGCAGAACTCGACGGTTCTTGCAGAACTTGACGGTTCTTGCAGAACTCGACGGTTCTTGCAGGACTCGACGGTTCTTGCAGAACTCGACGGTTCTTGCAGAAATCGACGGTTCTCGCAGAACGCGACGGTTCTCGCAGACAGAATTCGACGGTTCTTGCATAACTCGACGGTTCTTGCAGAACTCGACGGTTCTTACATAAATCGACGGTTCTCGTAGACAGAACTCGACGGCTCTTGCAGAACTCGACGGTTCTTTCAGGGAATCAAGTCGATCTCGGCCCAAGTCGATCTCGGTCCGTCGATCTCGGCCCACCTGTTTAGTTGTTAATAGGGAATTATGTAGTTGTTTATATACGTGTAAAGAAATATGTATATATGTAAAGAAATAAAATATTACACGGATGTTTTGTTTACCCGTTTTACTACCACGTCGATCTCGGCCCATCTATTTTGAATGAGGTTAATTATTCGCACAGCTGTTCTGTTAAATTCCGTTCTGCTTCTAGTAAATTAACTTATTTTATAAGCATTTAAAATTGCATTAGAATCAAAACCAGTTTCAACTATGAAAAAAACCAAAATATAGTTACTCCATATAGTTTACTATTTGTGTGTTGTAAGAATGTGTGGAGTCGGTAAAGATATTAAGCCCTAGTAATCGGCTTTGTGCTCTAGCATTGTTTCATTGAGCAGATCCTTTCATGTGATTTTTCTTGATGAGTTGTGTGCAGTACGAATGTGTGGAGGCCCTAGTAATCGGCTTGCTGCTCTAGCATTATTTCATTGAGCAAGTCTTTTTGTTTGAATAACGGCATAGCCATTATATGTACTACTTTTTACTGCTCCATAGCTAGGATTAAAACCTTACTTTGTGTATATAAATATAGACAAAAGTAAAATAGTTTACACTCAGAGACTGGAGCCATATTACTAATACCTTTGAACAAGTTTCATGTAAAACCAAAAAAGACTACCTTATGGGTAAAATTTGTGTTACTTAAAACAGAGACTGTACAGTTTAGATTAACTTAATAAAGTTAAAGTAATTGGCGACATTTGAGAAATTAATCATAGGTAGCATTTGATGCGACCAGCGCGCGTAATATAAGTTAATGAGATGAGCGATCACATGGTTTTGTGACGTCACTGGTGACATGGATATACATTTAGTCTGTGATTTCTATGCAGTGCTTCAGTATAGTTTCACTCGCGTTACTACAGCGAGTGGTGGCGATGTAAATTTTTTAGAATAAAACAGTAAAATGTAACGATATCGAACCGAATTCGGCCGATGTTATTCCGAATTGGTGACAAGAAAGATCTACTCAGTTCTAACTAGTAATGGATTAGCATTCACTTTAAGACTAGATACTGCCTGTTTCGTATAATGAGCAGTTGAGAATAACACACCATGCTTCACATTGAAAATGATCTGACGAAAAACACTGTATAGATCAAAAACCATATGCAGGTGGCTCCAATTTATTCACAATACAATAATCGCTTTTCACTGTCATTGCTCTGTATTTGATTTAATTGAGCAGCTATTTCAGGTCATAGTGCCGAGTGTTGTGTTTCAATTGGATGCACACCTTGGAGCCAATCAGTTAAACGTTACTATACAAATCAACCGCATGAGACCATAACACTGACAATTGCAATTATGTTCAAAATGTATTTGCTATGGGTACTGCATGAGTAATCCTCTTTGCCGTCCCGGCTCCGTGGCTTAGTTGGCAAAGCGCCTGTCTAGTAAACAGGAGATCACGAGTTCAAATCTCGTCGGGGCCTTCGCGAACACTTTTCGTCTTATTTTGGTGTCTCTCTCCTTTAATTCACCGCCTTGAAACACACAAGTGCAACACCGTGACAGAAGGCATCGTCAAACTGCAAACCAGGCTATGCCAAAACCCATTTAAGCCAATCGTGTTTTAGAGCCATTATTGGACGTTTGGTCATTCGTCAATGTTGCTAGTTTGGTTATATTTGAGGACAGCGTATTGAGAGATTTGACGGGACTGTGAGGGGAGTGGAGAACTAGAGTGAGGGGTGGGTGGAAACGGGGGGTGGAGATTGATAAAATAATAATAATAATAATAACATTAAACGAGAAAGTTATGGTAACTTTTAGTAACTTTTATGTGGGTAGTATATTATATTATGCTTTTTGCGGCATTACGTCACTGCACATCCTACAACACTATTTTCAGTGGTAACCAGACTTAACGGTTCTAGCAGAGCTCGACCGTTCTTGCAGAACTCGACGGTTCTTGCAGAACTTGACGGTTCTTGCAGAACTCGACGGTTCTTGCAGGACTCGACGGTTCTTGCAGAACTCGACGGTTCTTGCAGAAATCGACGGTTCTCGCAGAACGCGACGGTTCTCGCAGACAGAATTCGACGGTTCTTGCATAACTCGACGGTTCTTGCAGAACTCGACGGTTCTTACATAAATCGACGGTTCTCGTAGACAGAACTCGACGGCTCTTGCAGAACTCGACGGTTCTTTCAGGGAATCAAGTCGATCTCGGCCCAAGTCGATCTCGGTCCGTCGATCTCGGCCCACCTGTTTAGTTGTTAATAGGGAATTATGTAGTTGTTTATATACGTGTAAAGAAATATGTATATATGTAAAGAAATAAAATATTACACGGATGTTTTGTTTACCCGTTTTACTACCACGTCGATCTCGGCCCATCTATTTTGAATGAGGTTAATTATTCGCACAGCTGTTCTGTTAAATTCCGTTCTGCTTCTAGTAAATTAACTTATTTTATAAGCATTTAAAATTGCATTAGAATCAAAACCAGTTTCAACTATGAAAAAAACCAAAATATAGTTACTCCATATAGTTTACTATTTGTGTGTTGTAAGAATGTGTGGAGTCGGTAAAGATATTAAGCCCTAGTAATCGGCTTTGTGCTCTAGCATTGTTTCATTGAGCAGATCCTTTCATGTGATTTTTCTTGATGAGTTGTGTGCAGTACGAATGTGTGGAGGCCCTAGTAATCGGCTTGCTGCTCTAGCATTATTTCATTGAGCAAGTCTTTTTGTTTGAATAACGGCATAGCCATTATATGTACTACTTTTTACTGCTCCAAAGCTAGGATTAAAACCTTACTTTGTGTATATAAATATATACAAAAGTAAAATAGTTTACACTCAGAGACTGGAGCCATATTACTAATACCTTTGAACAAGTTTCATGTAAAACCAAAAAAGACTACCTTATGGGTAAAATTTGTGTTACTTAAAACAGAGACTGTACAGTTTAGATTAACTTAATAAAGTTAAAGTAATTGGCGACATTTGAGAAATTAATCATAGGTAGCATTTGATGCGACCAGCGCGCGTAATATAAGTTAATGAGATGAGCGATCACATGGTTTTGTGACGTCACTGGTGACATGGATATACATTTAGTCTGTGATTTCTATGCAGTGCTTCAGTATAGTTTCACTCGCGTTACTACAGCGAGTGGTGGCGATGTAAATTTTTTAGAATAAAACAGTAAAATGTAACGATATCGAACCGAATTCGGCCGATGTTATTCCGAATTGGTGACAAGAAAGATCTACTCAGTTCTAACTAGTAATGGATTAGCATTCACTTTAAGACTAGATACTGCCTGTTTCGTATAATGAGCAGTTGAGAATAACACACCATGCTTCACATTGAAAATGATCTGACGAAAAACACTGTATAGATCAAAAACCATATGCAGGTGGCTCCAATTTATTCACAATACAATAATCGCTTTTCACTGTCATTGCTCTGTATTTGATTTAATTGAGCAGCTATTTCAGGTCATAGTGTCGAGTGTTGTGTTTCAATTGGATGCACACCTTGGAGCCAATCAGTTAAACGTTACTATACAAATCAACCGCATGAGACCATAACACTGACAATTGCAATTATGTTCAAAATGTATTTGCTATGGGTACTGCATGAGTAATCCTCTTTGCCGTCCCGGCTCCGTGGCTTAGTTGGCAAAGCGCCTGTCTAGTAAACAGGAGATCACGAGTTCAAATCTCGTCGGGGCCTTCGCGAACACTTTTCGTCTTATTTTGGTGTCTCTCTCCTTTAATTCACCGCCTTGAAACACACAAGTGCAACACCGTGACAGAAGGCCTCGTCAAACTGCAAACCAGGCTATGCCAAAACCCATTTAAGCCAATCGTGTTTTAGAGCCATTGTTGGACGTTTGGTCATTCGTCAATGTTGCTAGTTTGGTAATATTTGAGGACAGCGTATTGAGAGATTTGACGGGACTGTGAGGGGAGTGGAGAATGAGAGTGAGGGGTGGGTGGAAACGGGGGGTGGAGATTGATAAAATAATAATAATAATAACATTAAACGAGAAAGTTATAGTAACTTTTAGTAAGTTTTATGTGGGTAGTATATTATATAATGCTTTTTGCGGCATTACGTCACTGCACATCCTACAACGCTATTTTCAGTGGTAACCAGACTTAACGGTTCTAGCAGAGCTCGACCGTTCTTGCAGAACTCGACGGTTCTTGCAGAACTCGACGGTTCTTGCAGAACTCGACGGTTCTCGCAGAACTCGACGGTTCTCGCAGAACTCGACGGTTCTCGCAGAAATCGACGGTTCTCGCAGAACGCGACGGTTCTCGCAGACAGAATTCGACGGTTCTTGCATAACTCGACGGTTCTTGCAGAACTCGACGGTTCTTACAGAATCGACGGTTCTCGTAGCCAGAACTCGAAGGCTCTTGCAGAACTCGACGGTTCTTTCAGGGAATCACGTCGATCTCGGCCCAAGTCGATCTCGGTCCGTCGATCTCGGCCCACCTGTTTAGTTGTTAATAGGGAATTATGTAGTTGTTTATATACGTGTAAAGAAATATGTATATATGTAAAGAAATAAAATATTACACGGATGTTTTGTTTACCCGTTTTACTACCACGTCGATCTCGGCCCATCTATTTTGAATGAGGTTAATTATTCGCACAGCTGTTCTGTTAAATTCCGTTCTGCTTCTAGTAAATTAACTTATTTTATAAGCATTTAAAATTGCATTAGAATCAAAACCAGTTTCAACTATGAAAAAAACCAAAATATAGTTACTCCATATAGTTTACTATTTGTGTGTTGTAAGAATGTGTGGAGTCAGTAAAGATATTAAGCCCTAGTAATCGGCTTTGTGCTCTAGCATTGTTTCATTGAGCAGATCCTTTCATGTGATTTTTCTAGATGTGTGCAGTACGAATGTTTGGAGGCCCTAGTAATCGGCTTGGTGCTCTTGCAGTGTTTCATTGAGCAGATTCTTTCATGCGATTTGTCTTGATGATTTGTGTGCAGTACGAATGTGTGGAGGCCCTAGTAATCGGCTTGCTGCTCTAGCATTATTTCATTGAGCAAGTCTTTTTGTTTGAATAACGGCATAGCCATTATATGTACTACTTTTTACTGCTCCAAAGCTAGGATTAAAACCTTACTTTGTATATATAAATATATACAAAAGTAAAATAGTTTACACTCAGAGACATGAGCCATATTACTAATACCTTTGAACAAGTTTCATGTAAAACCAAAAAAGACTACCTTATGGGTAAAATTTGTGTTACTTAAAACAGAGACTGTACAGTTTAGATTAACTTAATAAAGATAAAGTAATTGGCGACATTTGAGAAATTAATCATAGGTAGCATTTGATGCGACCAGCGCGCGTAATATAAGTTAATGAGATGAGCGATCACATGGTTTTGTGACGTCACTGGTGACATGGATATACATTTAGTCTGTGATTTCTATGCAGTGCTTCAGTATAGTTTCACTCGCGTTACTACAGCGAGTGGTGGCGATGTAAATTTTTTAGAATAAAACAGTAAAATGTAACGATATCGAACCGAATTAGGCCGATGTTATTCCGAATTGGTGACAAGAAAGATCTACTCAGTTCTAACTAGTAATGGATTAGCATTCACTTTAAGACTAGATACTGCCTGTTTCGTATAATGAGCAGTTGAGAATAACACACCATGCTTCACATTGAAAATGATCTGACGAAAAACACTGTATAGATCAAAAACCATATGCAGGTGGCTCCAATTTATTCACAATACAATAATCGCTTTTCACTGTCATTGCTCTGTATTTGATTTAATTGAGCAGCTATTTCAGGTCATAGTGCCGAGTGTTGTGTTTCAATTGGATGCACACCTTGGAGCTAATCAGTTAAACGTTACTATACAAATCAACCGCATGAGACCATAACACTGACAATTGCAATTATGTTCAAAATGTATTTGCTATGGGTACTGCATGAGTAATCCTCTTTGCCGTCCCGGCTCCGTGGCTTAGTTGGCAAAGCGCCTGTCTAGTAAACAGGAGATCACGAGTTCAAATCTCGTCGGGGCCTTCGCGAACACTTTTCGTCTTATTTTGGTGTCTCTCTCCTTTAATTCACCGCCTTGAAACACACAAGTGCAACACCGTGACAGAAGGCATCGTCAAACTGCAAACCAGGCTATGCCAAAACCCATTTAAGCCAATCGTGTTTTAGAGCCATTATTGGACGTTTGGTCATTCGTCAATGTTGCTAGTTTGGTAATATTTGAGGACAGCGTATTGAGAGATTTGACGGGACTGTGAGGGGAGTGGAGAATGAGAGTGAGGGGTTGGTGGAAACGGGGGGTGGAGATTGATAAAATAATAATAATAATAACATTAAACGAGAAAGTTATGGTAACTTTTAGTAACTTTTATGTGGGTAGTATATTATATTATGCTTTTTGCGGCATTACGTCACTGCACATCCTACAACGCTATTTTCAGTGGTAACCAGACTTAACGGTTCTAGCAGAGCTCGACCGTTCTTGCAGAACTCGACGGTTCTTGCAGAACTCGACGGTTCTCGCAGAACTCGGCGGTTCTCGCAGAACTCGACGGTTCTCGCAGAAATCGACGGTTCTCGCAGAACGCGACGGTTCTCGCAGACAGAATTCGACGGTTCTTGCATAACTCGACGGTTCTTGCAGAACTCGACGGTTCTTACAGAATCGACGGTTCTCGTAGCCAGAACTCGACGGCTCTTGCAGAACTCGACGGTTCTTTCAGGGAATCACGTCGATCTCGGCCCAAGTCGATCTCGGTCCGTCGATCTCGGCCCACCTTTTTAGTTGTTAATAGGGAATTATGTAGTTGTTTATATACGTGTAAAGAAATATGTATATATGTAAAGAAATAAAATATTACACGGATGTTTTGTTTACCCGTTTTACTACCACGTCGATCTCGGCCCATCTATTTTGAATGAGGTTAATTATTCGCACAGCTGTTCTGTTAAATTCCGTTCTGCTTCTAGTAAATTAACTTATTTTATAAGCATTTAAAATTGCATTAGAATCAAAACCAGTTTCAACTATGAAAAAAAACAAAATATAGTTACTCCATATAGTTTACTATTTGTGTGTTGTAAGAATGTGTGGAGTCGGTAAAGACATTAAGCCCTAGTAATCGGCTTTGTGCTCTAGCATTGTTTTATTGAGCAGATCCTTTCATGTGATTTTTCTAGATGTGTGCAGTACGAATGTTTGGAGGCCCTAGTAATCGGCTTGGTGCTCTAGCAGTGTTTCATTGAGCAGATTCTTTCATGCGATTTGTCTTGATGATTTGTGTGCAGTACGAATGTGTGGAGGCCCTAGTAATCGGCTTGCTGCTCTAGCATTATTTCATTGAGCAAGTCTTTTTGTTTGAATAACGGCATAGCCATTATATGTACTACTTTTTACTGCTCCAAAGCTAGGATTAAAACCTTACTTTGTGTATATAAATATATACAAAAGTAAAATAGTTTACACCCAGAGACTGGAGCCATATTACTAATACCTTTGAACAAGTTTCATGTAATATCAAAAAAGACTACCTTATGGGTAAAATTTGTGTTACTTAAAACAGAGACTGTACAGTTTAGATTAACTTAATAAAGTTAATGTAATTGGCGACATTTGAGAAATTAATCATAGGTAGCATTTGATGCGACCAGCGCGCGTAAAATAAGTTAATGAGATGAGCGATCACATGGTTTTGTGACGTCACTGGTGACATGGATATACATTTAGTTTGTGATTTCTATGCAGTGCTTCAGTATAGTTTCACTCGCGTTACTACAGCGAGTGGTGGCGATGTAATTTTTTTAGAATAAAACAGTAAAATGTAGCGATATCGAACCGAATTCGGCCGATGTTATTCCGAATTGGTGACAAGAAAGATCTACTCAGTTCTAACTAGTAACAAATCAACCGCATGAGACCATAACACTGGCAATTGCAATTATGTTCAAAATGTATTTGCTATGGGTACTGCATAAGTGATTCTCTTTGCCGTCCCGGCTCCGTGGCTTAGTTGGCAAAGCGCCTGTCTAGTAAACAGGAGATCACGAGTTCAAATCTCGTCGGGGCCTTCGCGAACACTTTTCGTCTTATTTTGGTGTCTCTCTCCTTTAATTCACCGCCTTGAAACACACAAGTGCAACACCGTGACAGAAGGCATCGTCAAACTGCAAACCAGGCTATGCCAAAACCCATTTAGGTCAATCGTGTTTTAGAGCCATTATTGGACGTTTGGTCATTCGTCAATGTTGCTAGTTTGGTTATATTTGAGGACAGCGTATTGAGAGATTTGACGGGACTGTGAGGGGAGTGGAGAACGAGAGTGAGGGGTGGGTGGAAATGGGGGGTGGAGATTGATAAAATAATAATAATAATAACATTAAACGAGAAAGTTATGGTAACTTTTAGTAACTTTTATGTGGGTAGTATATTATATTATGCTTTTTGCGGCATTACGTCACTGCACATCCTACAACGCTATTTTCAGTGGTAACCAGACTTAACGGTTCTTGCAGAGCTCGACGGTTCTTGCAGAACTCGACGGTTCTTGCAGAACTTGACGGTTCTCGCAGAACTCGACGGTTCTCGCAGACAGAACTCAACGGCTTTTGCAGGACTCGACGGTTCTTGCAGGACTCGACAGGTTTTGCCGTTTTATCACCGTTTTGTCCGCTGCGGCGGCTCATACCTAGTCGCCAGGCCAAAAACTATTAATATAATCCAATCCAGGCCAGTTCGCGATCATATTTGCATGCAAACCTCTCTGGGAAATCGACGCAACCAATGTTTTATATATAGGTCAGTAAACGAAGTCTGCCCAATATTGGCATATGTCAGGTCAAGGCCGTTGACATAAAATGTCACTTCGAGCACTCAACACTTGAACGCCATCTCAAATCATGATGCAAATGTCTCCGTTGCACCATATAATCTATTAAGTTTCCCATGCGTGTTATAAATATTTGCGATTTCGACATTGTATTGATAATCCCCATACACTGACACAATTCTGATATTCGCGAGTGAACACGCATCGTGGATCGAGAACTTCACCTATTTTCGCCCATTGTCAGCAACGGCCTTATCGGCTTACGTCAGCATTAAACAGCATTTTACTTTCACGAATAAAATTCATTCATATTGAGATGTTTAATAAATTTATAATAATGATTACTCTACAGAACTTAAGAGTAAAGAATTGATACTCTGCCAGTTGACGCAGCAATTGATTATTCAAGTTGACCCATATTATCAACGACAGAGACAGTGGTCCTGACAGGGCACTTAAATCTTAGTTGCAATTAGCAACACCAGTCCTCTGTTGCACTGGTCTGTCTTTTTTTAATCAATTCTAGCCACAGCTGGTACCAGGTAACCAACCCAGCTAGCTGCTAAAGTGTGTTGTTTCAATGTTTGTGTGAGCTGATATGACATGTCTGGGAAGACTTGAGAAGGTGAGGGTTCACAGGGCATGTGGCTTCATCAGCTAGGCATCAAATGTCTTTGTTAATTTTACTATGGGCAGTGCTAGATGTTACTACCTTTGATCAGTTTCCCTGAGAGGCTACAGCTACTACCGGACTGACCTTCTAGCTACTCAGATACAATCACACCTGCTTGCACACATCCTGTTCTACAATCTAGCTCCTCCCATACGCAAGCGGAATAGTTCGATAATTAGCTACTTGGCTACTTGGACTTGGTGCAGCGACTTGAATTTGGTGTAGATCATTTACAGAAATACGTGGAATATCAAATAGAATAAGTATTACTATTGCATATATATTATACACAAACGTATTGTAGACATATATTAGGAAACAGGTTTTGTTAATTATTAGTCAGAGGGAGTATTTTAGAGTAAGTTAGTTTCGGATTCTGTCAGGGAATTCAGCGAGCGTTAATAGGGGTGTTTACAATTCGAAAATTTAGATAACATAGTGAATAGTCAGTAACAGTGAATATTGGTTAGATTAAGTATTAGTATTATACATATATTGTTCACCAACTTCTTGTAGACATATATTAAGAAACCGTTGTTGTTAACAGAGGTAGTATTTTTTTTTCCCGGATTCAAACTCAACGAGTGATAAAAGGGAGTTTGTTTACAGGTCATTCAACCCGTGCATCGAGCTATCGTTTACATTAGCTAATATATATATAAGATAAAGTGATTTATTTACTTAAATTACATACATAAGGTAATATCTGACATAGTGGTAGTCAACGTTTTCGGTAAAAAGGAATTAACAGCAGGATTTTAGCGTAAATTAGTACACAC
This sequence comes from Lamellibrachia columna, assembly GCA_963662155.1. Taxonomy (NCBI): domain Eukaryota; kingdom Metazoa; phylum Annelida; class Polychaeta; order Sabellida; family Siboglinidae; genus Lamellibrachia; species Lamellibrachia columna. The sequence continues at coordinate 32,923,820 of OY759272.1, read as the reverse complement.
TGACTTCGTTGTTTTGTTACACAGTGTTCTCCGTATTCGCTAGGTGGCAGGATTTTTAGCCTAAAGTGTTCTTTTGATCACAAAAACAGCCTTATTCAAGGCTAACGTAGCAAACTAATTAAAACTAAATTGTATGATGGCGCCGTGCAAACGGCAGTTAAAGGCCACAAGGCACTTAATTTGTGGCAGTTGTAGTAACTGGGTAGATTTCGTCAAGTCTGGGTGCGAGAAGTCCTGGGCTGAGGTCCAGGCAGATAGTTTTAGTTTTGAGTGTAGGGGATGCGCAAGGATGAAGGAACTAGAGGTGGAGTTGGAAGAGCTGAGGCTGCTCGTTGTGGCAATGGTGGGAAGGGAACAGGGGAGTTGTGCCGGTAGTTCCGGTGAGGGAACAGTAGACGATAAAGTGGGGAAAGACACAAGAGATGCTAGGGAGAGCTCACCTCAGCCTGGGAGGAAGCTGAGAGGAGGGAAGGTGACAGGTCATAGGGAGACAGGGCGTAAGGAGACGGGAAGGAAAGGAACGGGAGGGAAGACAACCGGGGTGAAGGAGAGGGGAGTAGGGGAGACAGGAGGGAAGGAGAAGGGAGTGGGGGAGACGGGAGGGAAGACAACCGGGGTGAAGGAGAGGGGAGTAGCGGAGACAGGAGGGAAGGAGAAGGGAGTGGGGGAGACGGGAGGGAAGACAACCGGAGTGAAGGAGAGGGGAGTAGCGGAGACAGGAGGGAAGGAGAAGGGAGTGGGGGAGACGGGAGGGAAAACAACCGGAGTGAAGGAGAGGGGAGTAGGGGAGACAGGAGGGAAGGAGAAGGGAGTGGGGGAGACGGAAGGGAAGGAGTCAGGACAGAATGTGATGGAGGGGATCGAAAGGAAGAGTTATTCTGCAGCAGTGATAGAGGGGGTGAGGAAGAGAGCGAGGGTGTTTGTGGGGGATTCGATAGTTAGGAAGACCGACAGAGTCTTAAACAAGGGAGATGATGTGGTGGTCTGCTTGCCTGGAGCCAAAATAGAGGCGATAACTGAGAGGGTAAAAAACATCGTAGGCTCGGGTAAGGGTGGATCTGTTTTAGTACATGTAGGGACAAATAACGTAGAGAGGGAGGGTACAACTGCCATAGTTAGGAAATATAGGCAGTTGGTCAGAACACTAAAACAGACGCGGGTTGAGCAGGTAATACTGTCAGGGATTTTACCTGTAATGGGCAGGAGGGGTCATAAATATCGAAATTGTCGGGGGATGGCAATTAACATGTTAGTCCAGAGGCTGTGTAGGGAAGAGGAAGTTGGATTTGTGGATTTATGGGGAAGTTTTGTTGGGAGGGCTGATATGTACATGAAGGATGGGCTTCATTTAAGTGGAAAGGGGGCGGCAGTATTCGCGGACAAACTTTCAGCAGCAGTAGATAGCGACTTGGGTACAATGACAAATATTTTTGGAAGTAAACATTCTTTAAACTAGAAGTGCAGGGGGGTTACCTAGAGGTGTCTCAAGCAGAACAAGAGGCCACTAGCACAGATAAACCAATATCAAATCATCCGAAAATCATCTCTGAAAAAGGTTATAGATGCGTATGTTTAAATGCAAGGAGCATAGTAAATAAGAAAAACGAATTAAACATTATGGTAGAAGATATTGACCCTCACATAATTGGTATAACTGAATCATGGGCTAACATAGATATAACAGATGCTGAATTAGGACTGACAGGATACGTAATGTTTAGGAAAGATCGAATAGGAAGAAGGGGCGGGGGAGTTATTTTATATGTTGTGAATCTATTCAGGCTTATGAAATAAAACTAGAAAGGGAAGCAGATTGCGATGAAGCTGTTTGGTGCAAAATTGTTTCAGGAAATTCAAAATTAACTATTGGATTAGTTTACCGAAGTCCAAACATAAACGAAGAGGACAACACAAAAATAAAAAACGCTATAAAGGAAGTTAGTAAAGGGGAATGTATCATAATGGGAGATTTTAACCATGGACACATACAATGGAATTCTCTAGAGAGCACAGGGATTGAGGATCAACAATTTCTATGTTTAATCCAGGATAGCTTTCTTACTCAGCACGTACTAGAACCAACCAGGGGAGAAAATGTATTGGATATAGTTTTGTCATCACAACAAGAATTAGTGGACAATGTAAAAATATTTGAACCATTGGGTAATAGTGACCATAATCAAATACATTTTGACATCAATGTAAAATCAGAAAGTAAAAATAAGAAAACGTACAAGAGAAACTTCCACAAAGGTAACTACAAAGATATGAGAAAATACTTAGCACAGCTAGATTGGAATAACATGCTGATGGATAAGACTGCAATTGAATGTTGGAATATTCTAAAATATGAAATTGAGAGTATCATTGATAAATTTGTTCCCTTCCGAAAACAAGGAAAACGGTGTAGAAAGAAACACTTGTCAAAAGAGGCAATTAGAAAAATAATGCTAAAACAAACTATGTGGAGGGTTTATAGGCGTACCAGAAAGGAAGAAGACTATGCAAAATACAAAGAGGCACTTAATGCAGCTACAACTGAAATCAGACAATCTAAAAGAAGCTATGAGCAAAAACTGGCATGTAACATAAAAACTGACAGCAAGAGTTTTTATGCATATGTCAGGAGTAAACAAAACGTACAAGACAAGGTTGGACCTCTAGAAGACAGTGCTGGAAATATAATATCACAGGGGTTTTTAATGGCGGAAGACCTAAATGGTTACTTCAGTTCAGTGTTTACAAAAGAAGATATTAGTTCATTACCAGTTGCTGATGCTAAATTTCAGGGGGCTAAATCTGACTATTTAGGACCGTTAGTTGTAACTCCAGAATTGGTAGCTAGGAAAATAAAGGCAATGAAGGATAACAAATCACCGGGAGTGGATGGGATTCCTCCAAAATTACTAATGGAAACAGTAGATCAAATCAGTATACCACTTGCAAGAGTATTCAACTTGTCATTAAAAGAGGGAGTTGTTCCGTTTGAATGGAAAGAAGCAAACATCATACCATTATTTAAAAAGGGTTCGAGAAATAAGTCAGAGAATTACAGACCAGTGAGTTTAACGTCAGTGATTTGTAAATTATTAGAAAGGTTAATTAAAGACCATATGGTGGACTTCCTCGTTAAGCATAAATTATTAAATTCATCTCAACATGGATTCCTTAAAGCGAGGTCATGCTTAACAAATATATTATGTTTTTTGGAAGAAATCACTAAGTGGATAGACATGGGATCGCCAGTAGATATTATCTACTTAGATTTTCAGAAAGCTTTTGACAAAGTGCCACATCAAAGATTGCTACTTAAATTAAAAGCCCATGGTATCGGGGATAGCATAACTGACTGGATAGAACAATGGCTGACTGACAGAAGACAACGAGTTGTAGTAGATGGCGAAGTTTCAAATTGGATATCGGTTTTGAGTGGGGTACCTCAAGGATCAGTATTAGGACCTATATTATTCTTAATTTATATCAATGACTTGGACGAGAGTATAACAAGTAACGTACTGAAATTTGCGGACGACACAAAACTGTTTAGAAAGGTTAATACTGATGGTGATAAACAACATTTACAAAACGATCTAGACAGATTAGTGAAATGGTCTGAGAAATGGCAGATGCTGTTCAATTTTGGGAAATGTAAATGCCTACATACAGGACATGGGAACTTGAATGTAAACTATAAAATGGGAGCTACTGTTCTTGGTACTACTGTAAAAGAAAAGGACTTAGGAGTTACAATAAGCGCTGATATGAAAGTTTCAGAGCAGTGTGGTATTGCAGCTTCAAAGGGTAATCAAATTCTTGGATTGATTAGAAGAAACATAACATATAAGGGAAAAAAGTTAATTATACCTCTTTATAAAGCAATAGTTAGACCTCATTTAGAATACTGTATACAAGCATGGAGACCATATCGTAAGAAGGATATAGATACGCTTGAACGCATACAAAGGAGAGCAACTAAAATTATTCCAGAACTTAGAGACCTTAGTTATGAAGAACGCCTGAAAGAATGTGGTTTAACAACTCTAGAGACAAGGAGGTTAAGAGGAGATCAGATTGAAGTTTTTAAGATATTGAATGGGTATGAAAATATTGATAGAAATATGTTTTTCTCACTCAAGAAGGATAGCAGAACTAGAGGACATGAGGTAAAATTAGTAAAGGATCAATGTAGATTGGACATCAGGAAGCACTCTTTCTCACAGAGGACAATAAATGAATGGAACAAACTGTCTACAGATTGTGTAACTGCTAGCAGCGTGAATATGTTTAAAAACAAGGTTGACACATATATCAGGAGGGCGGGTTATAAGTAGGTGAACATTGTTGGACTCTCGATAAGCCAATGGCTTCCTTGTCCACTTGCCATCTGGGCCTTTGGCTTGGATGGCAAATCTTGTTAAATCTTGTTAAATACAGATTGTGCCTCATCATTAATTTAGTTCTGTATTTGACTGTCATTAGTTGATGTTGTGAGCTCTCATTAATGCTAATGTAATTTTCCAAACATCCAAGTGAACACCATGTTCAACGGTGGAAGACCGATTGACCAGCTAAGGCTGTCTAGGAACACTTTGTTATAGGCAGAGTGGTTGCAAAACAGTTGCCAGATGTAAGCTGTGTAATTTATATAATATTACTGATGTTTTTTATATTTCCAAGTGTTGTACTTTTAGTTCTACTTTTATTTCAAGTACTTTTGAAAAGTAGTCTTACTTTTTATTCAAGTACTTTTCTTCTACAAGGTACTTTTACTTTTATTCAAGTAGTTTTTAGGTGAATTACTTTTACTTTTACTCAAGTACAAAATTAAAGTAATTCAGTCAACCCTGATCATTAGTGACACTTTCATAATGGATCAAATATATTATTTATTTTAAAAAGGTATACATTGCAAAGACTATTTAAATCTGTTGATAAAAATAGTTTCTAGCTGCACATCCTATTTGCTAACGTCATAACCAGTTTAGTTGTTTAGTCGCTGCTAAGCCACACTTAGAAGTAATTAGTTCTACACACTGCCATTCTGCGAAATTAAACAAAAGCGAATATTGCACACAATATGATTGATAAAATAATAATAATAACGAGACATTTTTTTATCGGACGTACCGCGGATTGAACCCTGGATCCTCCAAACACAAAGCGAAGTTATGGTAACTTTTAGTCACTTTTATGTGGGTAGTATATTATATTATGTTTTTGCGGCATTACGTCACTGCACATCCTACAACGCTAGTTTCAGTGGTAACCAGACTTAACGGTTCTTGCAGAACTCGACGGTTCTTGCAGAACTCGACGGTTCTTGCAGAACTCGACGGTTCTTGCAGAACTCGACGGTTCTTGCAGAACTCGACGGTTCTTGCAGAACTCGACGGTTCTTGAAGAAATCGACGGTTCTCGCAGACAGAACTCGGCGGCTCTTGCAGAACTCGACGGTTCTTTCAGGGAATCACGTCGATGTCGGCCCAAGTCGATCTCGGCCCACCTGTTTAGTGTAGTTGTTTTGGGTATATACGTGTAAAGAAATATGTATATATGTAAAGAAATAAAATATTACACGGATGTTTTGTTTACCCGTTTTACTACCACGTCGATCTCGGCCCATCTATTTTGAATGAGGTTAATTATTCGCACAGCTGTTCTGTTAAGTTCCATTCTGCTTCTAATAAATTAACTCGAACTTATTTTATAGGCATTTAAAATTGCATTAGAATCAAAACCAGTTTCAACTATGAAAAAAACAAAATATAGTTACTCCATATAGTTTACTATTTGTGTGTTGTAAGAATGTGTGGAGTCGGTAAAGACATTAAGCCCTAGTAATCTGCTTTGTGCTCTAGCATTGTTTCATTGAGCAGATCCTTTCATGTGATTTTTCTTGATGAGTTGTGTGCAGTACGAATGTGTGGAGGCCCTAGTAATCGGCTTGGTGCTCTAGCGGTGTTTCATTGAGCAGATCCTTTCATGCGATTTGTCTTTATGATTTGTGTGCAGCACGAATGTGTGGAGGTCTTAGTAATCGGCTTGCTGCTCTAGCATTATTTCATTGAGCAAGTCTTTTTGTTTGAATAACGGCATAGCCATTATATGTACTACTTTTTACTGCTCCAAAGCTAGGATTAAAACCTTACTTTGTGTATATAAATGGTAGCATCCCAGTAGCCCCCGTGTCTCTAGCCCCCGTCCCAGTAGCCCCCCCGAGGTGTGAGAATTGAGTGCCAGTAGCCCCCCCGAAGTGGGAGAATTGAGTGCCACTAGCCCTCCAGTCAGTATGCTGTTGATTTAACACACCCCCTCTTTCTAGATATTTCTAATTGTAGGTAGAGTGAATCATTTGAAGGGTCGACCATTTGAAGCTCCATGTAACTTTCACACATCAATTGTGTGGTATGAAAAGCTCACTGGCCTAAGAGTTAAAGTAAATCCTCTACATAAAGCTTGTTTGAGGTGAGCAAAAAAAGTTTCATGTTGAATTTTATATTTGATTTCGGAATGACACGTGAAACATGGCTGCAAGTGTTGAGGTCATCGAAGGTGCTAGGGGACTTCCTGTTGCTGTTTTGAACAGTTATAATATATAGTTATATCACAAATCAAAAGCGTTGACAAATGGCATGACGTTCACATGTAGCAATAGAAAAAGTGTGAAGTGTAAGGCATTTGTGGTGGTCAGCGATGATGGAACTGTGGTGAAAGCTGAAGATAGCCACAATCACCAACCCAACCCTGGTGACGTAAAAGCGCGACAGTTGAGAGGAAACATGAGGAAGCGAGCCAGGGATGAAACGACTTCAATGCAGGCAATTTACGATCAGGAAAAGGTGAAACTGCTGGATGGCCAGTGGACAACTACGGTTCAAGGAGATCGGTTCGTGCTTGGCGAGGATGGTGATGGAGTCGACAAAATAATAGCATTTGCATCCAACTCCGCTCTGCATGCGCTAGCGAATGCTGATACCTATCACATGGATGGGACGTTTGCAACAACATCAAGGCTGTTTTATCAAATAGTCACATTGCATGCATTCGTTCTTGGCGTGATGCTGCCACTTGTGTTTGGTCTGCTCCCAACAAAGATGGGAACACCTACATTCGTTTCCTCAGTTTGGTGAAGGAAAAGTCTGAATCAATCGGATTCACCATCAGTCCCCAACGTATCATGCAGGATTTCGAGAAAGGTCTGATGAATGCCTGCCTACACATGTTCCCCGGAGTGATTGTCAAGGGGTGCTACTTCCACTACGCCCAGTGTCTGGCGGAGAATCCAAGGTATAGAACTATCCGTGAGCTACAGAGAGAACGCTGACCACAGGAATTGGTTTCGTATGCTACTAGCGATGCCATTCGTCCCTGTGCCACATGTGAAAGACGCATTTCAATTTGTCAAGAACACAGCACCAGATGCACCCCGTGTACGATACTTCAATGACTACTTCGACAGGACATGGATGAACGGGCAGTATCCAATCGAAATGTGGAATTACTTTAAATATGACGGCCAATCACACCAACAATCACGTTGAAGGGTATCCTACACGACTCATGCGGAAGGCAGGCAAGATACACCCCAATATCTTTGAGGTGGTCGAGCTGTTCAGCCAAGAGGAAGCCGCATCACTCGTCTCCATCCTCCAGATACAGTCGGGTCAGCCCACTCCCAAGCGCAGGAAGAAGTACATCAACCTCGATGCTCGTTTGGACGAACTTGGACTGGAATACATGCTGTGTGACCGGGGAATTGAGTCGTATCTCAGTGCCATTACACACATGATGGACAATTTCACTTAATTTCATTGACTAATCATGCTTGCATATGGATATGGTATTATATGTGCAAACAACTTATTATCAACTTTGATAAGACATTGTAATGTTTTCTCACAACAATGTTTTGATCACTGCTATGAACACAGCATTATTTTTTATGTTACATTTCCATTTACTGTCTATTTCTCTTAATGGTTGTTTACCTGTATCTGTGTATGACAAATAAAAGAGGGTTTTTACAGTTTCCGTCCAATAAAAAAAGTCCGACATTCCTTGAATATGCACCAGATATGACTATTTTCTTATTTAAAATCAGGTACCTAAATTTGTTCACCCCTAAAGTTAAGGTGGGATAGAACACTGAATGGAACAGCCAGGTGGCTTTGGCAAAATGATAAGTAGTGCCACTAGCCCCCCGTTAGTGCCAGTAGCCCCCGGGGGGCTAGTGGGACGGGGGCTAGGGGTACTAGACAATATAAATATATACAAAAGTAAAATAGTTTACACTCAGAGACTGGAGCCATATTACTAATACCTTTGAACAAGTTTCATGTAATACCAAAAAAGACTACATTATGGGTAAAATTTGTGTTACTTAAAACAGAGACTGTACAGTTTAGATTAACTTAATAAAGTTAAAGTAATTGGCGACATTTGAGAAATTAATCATAGGTAGCATTTGATGCGACCAGCGCGCGTAAAATAAGTTAATGAGATGAGCGATCACATGGTTTTGTGACGTCACTAGTGACATGGATATACATTTAGTCTGTGATTTCTATGCAGTGCTTCAGTATAGTTTCACTCGCGTTACTACAGCGAGTGGTGGCGATGTAAATTTTTTAGAATAAAACAATAAAATGTAACGATATCGAACCGAATTCGGCCGATGTTATTCCGAATTGGTGACAAGAAAGATCTACTCAGTTCTAACTAGTAATGGATTAGCATTCACTTTAAGACTAGATACTGCCTGTTTCGTATAATGAGCAGTTGAGAATAACACACCATGCTTCACATTGAAAATGATCTGACGAAAAACACTGTATAGATCAAAAACCATATGCAGGTGGCTCCAATTTATTCACAATACAATAATCGCTTTTCACTGTCATTGCTCTGTATTTGATTTAATTGAGCAGCTATTTCAGGTCATAGTGCCGAGTGTTGTGTTTCAATTGGATGCACACCTTGGAGCCAATCAGTTAAACGTTACTATACAAATCAACCGCATGAGACCATAACACTGACAATTGCAATTATGTTCAAAATGTATTTGCTATGGGTACTGCATGAGTGATCCTCTTTGCCGTCCCGGCTCCGTGGCTTAGTTGGCAAAGCGCCTGTCTAGTAAACAGGAGATCACGAGTTCAAATCTCGTCGGGGCCTTCGCGAACACTTTTCGTCTTATTTTGGTGTCTCTCTCCTTTAATTCACCGCCTTGAAACACACAAGTGCAACACCGTGACAGAAGGCATCGTCAAACTGCAAACCAGGCTATGCCAAAACCCATTTAAGCCAATCGTGTTTTAGAGCCATTATTGGACGTTTGGTCATTCGTCAATGTTGCTAGTTTGGTTATATTTGAGGACAGCGAATTGAGAGATTTGACGGGACTGTGAGAGGAGTGGAGAACGAGAATGAGGGGTGGGTGGAAACGGGGGGGTGGAGATTGATAAAATAATAATAATAATAACATTAAACGAGAAAGTTATGGTAACTTTTAGTAACTTTTATGTGGGTAGTATATTATAATATGCTTTTTGCGGCATTACGTCACTGCACATCCTACAACGCTATTTTCAGTGGTAACCAGACTTAACGGTTCTAGCAGAGCTCGACCGTTCTTGCAGAACTCGACGGTTCTTGCAGAACTCGACGGTTCTTGCAGAACTCGACGGTTCTCGCAGAACTCGACGGTTCTCGCAGAAATCGACGGTTCTCGCAGAACGCGACGATTCTCGCAGACAGAATTCGACGGTTCTTGCATAACTCGACGGTTCTTGCAGAACTCGATGGTTCTTACAGAAATCGACGGTTCTCGTAGACAGAATTCGACGGCTCTTGCAGAACTCGACGGTTCTTTCAGGGAATCACGTCGATCTCGGCCCAAGTCGATCTCGGTCCGTCGATCTCGGTCCGTCGATCTTAGCCCACGTTGATCTCGGCCCACCTGTTTAGTTGTTAATAGGGAATTATGTAGTTGTTTATATACGTGTAAAGAAATATGTATATATGTAAAGAAATAAAATGTTACACAGATATTTTGTTTACCCGTTTTACTACCACGTCGATCTCGGCCCATCTATTTTGAATGAGGTTAATTATTCACACAGGTGTTCTGTTAAATTCCGTTCTGCTTCTAGCAAATTAACTTATTTTATAAGCATTTAAAATTGAATTAGAATCAAAACCAGTTTCAACTATGAAAAAAACCAAAATATAGTTACTCCATATAGTTTACTATTTGTGTGTTGTAAGAAGGTGTGGAGTCGGTAAAGACATTAAGCCCTAGTAATCGGCTTTGTGCTCTAGCATTGTTTTATTGAGCAGATCGTTTCATGTGATTTTTCTTGATGTGTGCAGTACGAATGTTTGGAGGCCTTAGTAATCGGCTTGGTGCTCTAGCAGTGTTTCATTGAGCAGATCCTTTCATGCGATTTGTCTTGATGATTTGTGTGCAGTACGAATGTGTGGAGGCCCTAGTAATCGGCTTGCTGCTCTAGCATTATTTCATTGAGCAAGTCTTTTTGTTTGAATAACGGCATAGCCATTATATGTACTACTTTTTACTGCTCCAAAGCTAGGATTAAAACCTTACTTTGTGTATATAAATATATACAAAAGTAAAATAGTTTACACTCAGAGACTGGAGCCATATTACTAATACCTTTGAACAAGTTTCATGTAATACCAAAAAAGACTACCTTATGGGTAAAATTTGTGTTACTTAAAACAGAGACTGTACAGTTTAGATTAACTTAATAAAGTTAATGTAATTGGCGACATTTGAGAAATTAATCATAGGTAGCATTTGATGCGACCAGCGCGCGTAAAATAAGTTAATGAGATGAGCGATCACATGGTTTTGTGACGTCACTGGTGACATGGATATACATTTAGTCTGTGATTTCTATGCAGTGCTTCAGTATAGTTTCACTCGCGTTACTACAGCGAGTGGTGGCGATGTAATTTTTTTAGAATAAAACAGTAAAATGTAGCGATATCGAACCGAATTCGGCCGATGTTATTCCGAATTGGTGACAAGAAAGATCTACTCAGTTCTAACTAGTAACAAATCAACCGCATGAGACCATAACACTGGCAATTGCAATTATGTTCAAAATGTATTTGCTATGGGTACTGCATAAGTGATTCTCTTTGCCGTATTGGCTCCGTGGCTTAGTTGGCAAAGCGCCTGTCTAGTAAACAGGAGATCACGAGTTCAAATCTCGTCGGGGCCTTCGCGAACACTTTTGTCTTATTTTGGTGTCTCTCTCCTTTAATTCACCGCCTTGAAAGACACAAGTGCAACACCGTGACAGAAGGCATCGTCAAACTGCAAACCAGGCTATGCCAAAACCCATTTAGGTCAATCGTGTTTTAGAGCCATTATTGGACGTTTGGTCATTCGTCAATGTTGCTAGTTTGGTTATATTTGAGGACAGCGTATTGAGAGATTTGACGGGACTGTGAGGGGAGTGGAGAACGAGAGTGAGGGGTGGGTGGAAATGGGGGTGGAGATTGATAAAATAATAATAATAATAACATTAAACGAGAAAGTTATGGTAACTTTTAGTAACTTTTATGTGGGTAGTATATTATATTATGCTTTTTGCGGCATTACGTCACTACACATCCTACAACGCTATTTTCAGTGGTAACCAGACTTAACGGTTCTTGCAGAGCTCGACCGTTCTTGCAGAACTCGACGGTTCTTGCAGAACTCGACGGTTCTCGCAGAACTCGACGGTTCTCGCAGAACTCGACGGTTCTCGCAGACAGAACTCAACGGCTTTTGCAGGACTCGACGGTTCTTGCAGGACTCGACAGGTTTTGCCGTTTCATCACCGTTTTGTCCACTGCGGCGGCTCATACCTAGTCGCCAGGCCAAAAACTATTAATATAATCCAATCCAGGCCAGTTCGCGATCATATATGCATGCAAACCTCTCTGGGAAATCGACGGAACCAATGTTTTATATATAGGTCAGTAAACGAAGTCTGCCCAATATTGGCATATGTCAGGTCAAGGCCGTTGACATAAAATGTCACTTCGAGCACTCAACACTTGAACGCCATCTCAAATCATGATGCAAATGTCTCCGTTGCACCATATAATCTATTAATTAATACGTTTCCCATGCGTGTTATAAATATTTGCGATTTCGACATTGTATTGATAATCCCCATACACTGACACAATTCTGATATTCGCGAGTGAACACGCATCGTGGATCGAGAACTTCACCTATTTTCGCCCATTGTCAGCAACGGCCTTATCGGCTTACGTCAGCATTAAACAGCATTTTACTTTCACGAATAAAATTCATTCATATTGAGATGCTTAATATATTTATAATAATGATTACTCTACAGAACTTAAGAGTAAAGAATTGATACTCTGCCAGTTGACGCAGCAATTGCTAATTCAAGCTGACCCATAGTATCAACGACAGAGACAGGGGTCCTGACAGGGCACTTAAATCTTAGTTGCAATTAGCAACACCAGTCCTCTGTTGCACTGGTCTGTCTTTTTTTAATCAATTCTAGCCACAGCTGGTACCAAGTAACCAACCCAGCTAGCTGCTAAAGTGTGTTGTTTCAATGTTTGTGTGAGCTGATATGACATGTCTGGGAAGACGTGAGAAGGTGAGGGTTCACAGGGCATGTGGCTTCATCAGCTAGGCATCAAATGTCTTTGTTAATTTTACTATGGGCAGTGCTAGATGTTATTACCTTTGATCAGTTTCCCTGAGAGGCTACAGCTACTACCGGACTGACCTTCTAGCTACTCAGATACAATCACACCTGCTTGCACACATCCTGTTCTACAATCTAGCTCCTCCCATACGCAAGCGGAATAGTTCGATAAAAATACAGATTGTGCCTCATCATTAATTTAGTTCTGTATTTGACTGTCATTAGTTGATGTTGTGAGCTCTCATTAATGCTAATGTAATTTTCCAAACATCCAAGTGAACACCATGTTCAACGGTGGAAGACCGATTGACCAGCTAAGGCTGTCTAGGAACACTTTGTTATAGGCAGAGTGGTTGCAAAACAGTTGCCAGATGTAAGCTGTGTAATTTATATAATATTACTGATGTTTTTTTTTATATTTCCAAGTGTTGTACTTTTAGTTCTACTTTTATTTCAAATACTTTTGAAAAGTAGTTTTACTTTTTATTCAAGTACTTTTCTTCTACAAGGTACTTTTACTTTTATTCAAGTAGTTTTTAGGTGAATTACTTTTACTTTTACTCAAGTACAAAATTAAAGTAATTCAGTCAACCCTGATCATTAGTGACACTTTCATAATGGATCAAATATATTATTTATTTTAAAAAGGTTTAAATCTGTTGATAAAAATAGTTTCTAGCTGCACATCCTATTTGCTAACGTCATAACCACTTTAGTTGTTTAGTCGCTGCTAAGCCACACTTAGAAGTAATTAGTTCTACACACTGCCATTCTGCGAAATTAAACAAAAGCGAATATTGCACACAATATGATTGATAAAATAATAATAATAACGAGACATTTTTTTATCGGACGTACCGCGGATTGAACCCTGGATCCTCCAAACACAAAGCGAAGTTATGGTAACTTTTAGTCACTTTTATGTGGGTAGTATATTATATTATGTTTTTGCGGCATTACGTCACTGCACATCCTACAACGCTAGTTTCAGTGGTAACCAGACTTAACGGTTCTTGCAGAACTCGACGGTTCTTGCAGAACTCGACGGTTCTTGCAGAACTCGACGGTTCTTGCAGAACTCGACGGTTCTTGCAGAACTCGACGGTTCTCGCAGAAATCGACGGTTCTCGCAGAACTCGACGATTCTCGCAGACAGAATTCGACGGTTCTTGCATAACTCGACGGTTCTTGCAGAACTCGACGGTTCTTGCAGAACTCGACGGTTCTTGCAGAACTCGACGGTTCTCGCAGAAATCGACGGTTCTCGCAGAACTCGACGATTCTCGCAGACATAATTCGACGGTTCTTGCATAACTCGACGGCTCTTGCAGAACTCGACGGTTCTTTCAGGGAATCACGTCGATCTCGGCCCAAGTCGATCTCGGCCCACCTGTTTAGTGTAGTTGTTTTGGGTATATACGTGTAAAGAAATATGTATATATGTAAAGAAATAAAATATTACACGGATGTTTTGTTTACCCGTTTTACTACCACGTCGATCTCGGCCCATCTATTTTGAATGAGGTTAATTATTCGCACAGCTGTTCTGTTAAGTTCCATTCTGCTTCTAGTAAATTAACTCGAACTTATTTTATAGGCATTTAAAATTGCATTAGAATCAAAACCAGTTTCAACTATGAAAAAAACAAAATATAGTTACTCCATATAGTTTACTATTTGTGTGCTGTAAGAATGTGTGGAGTCGGTAAAGACATTAAGCCCTAGTAATCTGCTTTGTGCTCTAGCATTGTTTCATTGAGCAGATCCTTTCATGTGATTTTTCTTGATGAGTTGTGTGCAGTACGAATGTGTGGAGGCCCTAGTAATCGGCTAGGTGCTCTAGCGTTGTTTCATTGAGCAGATCCTTTCATGTGATTTTTCTTGATGAGTTGTGTGCAGTACGAATGTGTGGAGGCCCTAGTAATTGGCTAGGTGCTCTAGCGGTGTTTCATTGAGCAGATCCTTTCATGCGATTTGTCTTTATGATTTGTGTGCAGCACGAATGTGTGGAGGTCTTAGTAATCGGCTTGCTGCTCTAGCATTATTTCATTGAGCAAGTCTTTTTGTTTGAATAACGGCATAGCCATTATATGTACTACTTTTTACTGCTCCAAAGCTAGGATTAAAACCTTACTTTGTGTATATAAATATATACAAAAGTAAAATAGTTTACACTCAGAGACTGGAGCCATATTACTAATACCTTTGAACAAGTTTCATGTAATACCAAAAAAGACTACATTATGGGTAAAATTTGTGTTACTTAAAACAGAGACTGTACAGTTTAGATTAACTTAATAAAGTTAAAGTAATTGGCGACATTTGAGAAATTAATCATAGGTAGCATTTGATGCGACCAGCGCGCGTAAAATAAGTTAATGAGATGAGCGATCACATGGTTTTGTGACGTCACTGGTGACATGGATATACATTTAGTCTGTGATTTCTATGCAGTGCTTCAGTATAGTTTCACTCGCGTTACTACAGCGAGTGGTGGCGATGTAAATTTTTTAGAATAAAACAGTAAAATGTAACGATATCGAACCGAATTCGGCCGATGTTATTCCGGATTGGTGACAAGAAAGATCTACTCAGTTCTAACTAGTAACAAATCAACCGCATGAGACCATAACACTGGCAATTGCAATTATGTTCAAAATGTATTTGCTATGGGTACTGCATAAGTGATCCTCTTTGCCGTCCCGGCTCCGTGGCTTAGTTGGCAAAGCGCCTGTCTAGTAAACAGGAGATCACGAGTTCAAATCTCGTCGGGGCCTTCGCGAACACTTTTCGTCTTATTTTGGTGTCTCTCTTTTTTAATTCACCGCCTTGAAACACACAAGTGCAGCACCGTGACAGAAGGCCTCGTCAAACTGCAAACCAGGCTATGCCAAAATCCATTTAGGTCAATCGTGTTTTTAGAGCCGTTATTGGACGTTTGGTCATTGATCAATGTTGCTAGTTTGGTTATATTTGAGGACAGCGCATTGAGAGATTTGACGGGACTGTGAGGGGAGTGGAGAACGAGAGTGAGGGGTGGGTGTGGAGACGTGGGGTGGAGACGACAGTGAAACGAGACCAGTGACAAAGGAAAACAGAAATCGACGACTGATACCTGTGCTAACCTCACCCTGGACTTCAGGAATAAAGAGAACAACAACACATTTACACAGCTTCTGTTCGAAACAACGTATGGAATAGTCTATTATCTTCACCGTCCTGGCTCCGTTGACAAAGCGCCTGTCTAGTAAACGGGAGATCACGAGTTAAAATCTCGTCGGGGCCTTCGCGAACTTTATGTTTTCTCTTGGTGTCGTTCTCTTTTATTTCACTGGAACTCTAGACCGCTTGGGCACAGGCGAAACCAATAGTAGAGGACTACGACTTCTTGATATTCATAAATTCACCTCGGCGAACACCTTACAACCACTCAAACTATTAAGGAGAAAAAACGTGGCACTCGCTTAATGGAAACATACACAATTAGACTAATTACATTCCAAGACGTTTCAAATCCAGAAAAGTGAAAGGAGGGAAATCACCCGGCGCCGACAACATTTCAGCAGAGCTGCTCAAACACGGCGGCCCTGAAATAATAAAGGTCCGTACTACACTATGCCAGAGGAAGAAACAGAAGAAATACTAGCCGAAGAACAGGCTGGATTTAAGGCCGGGAGAAGCACCACTGAGCAGATCTTCAATGTAAGATTGATCATAGAAACACCTGCTTCAACAAACAGACCTCATCCACAATTTCATTTCATCTGGCACGAAGGCTTATGGCAAGTCACGAGAAACTACAACTTCGACGAAGATTTGATACAAATCATCCAGGCACTGTACGCCAAGTCGAACAATGCTGTCCTTCTAAATAACCAACTTGGAGAACTTTTCAGGACAACTGTAGGAGTTCTTCAGGGGTGTCCACTCTCTCCTGTTCTCTTCAACATGTTCCCCGAGAACATCATGCAGGAGACCCTCCAAGACTTCAACACCACCGTTTAGCGGACGATATTGCCCCATGGGAGGCAGCGAGAATGAACTTCAAGACCTCACTGCCAGACTTGAGGAAAAGGCAAGAGCATATGGGATGGAAGTCAGCTCATAGAAAAGCAAACTACTTGTCAACAGTACCAACATGAACACCCGCATTAACATCATGATGAACGATCAGAACCTCGACGAAGTAGACTCTTTCAAATATCTTGGGTCCACCACATGGTCTAATGTACCGGTCACGACTAGCTTACCTCGGTCCATCTTAAGTCATCGCAATTTGTTACCTATACTCATCTGATTTGCACGAAGAAGCGCCATGGAAAGGACGAGTGTATGGTAATATACTGTTGAAGCTGCATTGTCGTATACGTGCAGCATTGTGAGTAAAATACATCCACATAAACTGTCATTGGTTATATCGCCCATCTTCCATCGACAAACGGCGGGAACCATCAGCCGTGCGGGTGGTCGGCTACGCTTGATAACCCTGTGAAACTGACGTAGAAGGCGCGTTGTAGAAAGGACATAAGGTCCTGCCGAAACTACAGGTGGTAGCAAGCCTGACTGCGTGCCTGTTTAACTCGGTGGACCACGGATTGTCGGTCAACAATGGGCAAACCGACTCGGTCAACATCGCATCAGGACACGGAGACCGAATCCATTGTTGAAATGCGGAAGTCGCAGACATTTCTGAGCTAGTCTTTTGACAAAATAAAAAACACGTGCACAGACCGACGCATCTCTGAACTGATGGACATCATCAAAGCAAAAGATGCGAGAATAGACAAACTTGAATAGCAAATCAATGACCTCGAACAGAACTCTAAAAAGAACAAAAATTATCGTCACAGGATTAAACCTGCACACCTACGCCAACACACTGACCAACGCCACGACTACCCGACAATCCACACGCCACTCACACGACAACAATGAAAGCAAACTTCATGACATTCACGAAAGAAAAACTTGGCACAACAATCGAGCCGTATGACATCACGGCCAGTCACGATCTTCCACAGAGACGAGACGGAACTCGACCGGTTACTGTGCAGCTACTGTCTGCAGAGAAGAAGGCAGCGCTGATGGGCAAGCGAGATTCGCTGAGAGGCACGCCTGCATACCTGAACGATCACCTAACATCATTCAACAGTGAACTGTTTCGCCAAGCGAGACAGTTGAAACGCGAAGGGAAGATACACGCGGCGTGGACCATGCACTATTCCGCCTTTATGAGGCGTTGTAAGTGCGACCTTAAGGTGCAGATCAGACAAAGGTCTTATCTCGTGAGATTGTCGCCATGAACATTATAGAGACAATAGTCCTCTACATCCGGTAAAGGTAAACTATATAATCACTAATCGTAATGACGGATGATCACATAACTACTGATTATGTATCGTTACCTTTTGTTAATCTTTCTGATGATGAATTCTACAGTAGTAATGCAGATGTTACAGATAAAGAATCAAATTGTGATGTAATGGAGAATATTTTTGAGACTTTTAAATATACCGAACGCGGCAGATTTGATTATGAGACGGACGTCGATCATGAGAATAACTATTATAATGATATCATAACATCTTGTAAATATTATACTGACCAGCAATATTCAATAATGACCTAAGTATAAAGAACGAGGTTGGTCTCTCTTTGGTGCAGTTCAATGCTAAAAGTCAAAGCGCAGTGAAATCCAAGATTTTGTTAAACTGCTCACAATACAATTTAATATTATAGCTATAAGTGAAACATGGTTGAACAAAGACACCACTCCTTATTATAATGTTGATGGCTATGACGCTTTTCATATAGTCAGGGGTAACAGAAAAAGTGGTGTTGTTGTTATTTATATTAAGAAGAACGTTAATGGCCGAATATGTGAAAACAAGTCGATGGTAGTTGATTATATACTTTATGTGTAACTGTTGAATTTGGAATTAACCGAAACAAAACTGCATTAGTCAGTTGAGTTGTTGTCAGTTGTCAGTTGAGTGTATAGGTGCCTTCGTTCAAATGTAATATTTTTATTGACACAATAGAACGTTTGTTAATCGTGTAAGTAACAAAGACACAATATTCCTATGTGGTGATTTCAATGTATATTTGTTTAAATGTGATAGTCATAGTGGTACAAAACAATTTATAGATTTGATGTATAGTATTGGTCTCTACCCTTTAATTAAAATACCAAGTAAAATTACTACTACCTCTGCAACCCTAATAAACAATATGTTTACTTCTGAGCTTGAATGCAAGTTGACCATTTTCTACATATGTTTACGAAAATGTACAATAAACACTGCTCACTAAAATATAGCCAGCCTAAAGTAGGTAAAAGGTAAAGTCATCCCCCAGGCATTACGCCTTAAGGAAGCCATAAAGGCTTATATGGCCAGTGCTTAAACCTGGTTTCTGTAGTGCGAAGCAACTTAGAGTGCAGTTATACTGACTCTCCTGGACGGGACACTAGTCCATCGCAGGTACCTTCCAAACAGAGTTTGTACTCATTTGCAGCTGAGTAGACTGAGGCAAAGTAGGGTAAACAAAATTGCCTAAGCTTCGAAAACGAACCGTGCCCAGTGTGGGTCTTGAACTCACAACCCTCGAATTTAGAGTCCAACACCTTAACCACTAGGCCACGGATGCCCCCAAAGTAGCCTAAAGTAGCTAAGTTGAATTTGAAAAATGCATGGTTTACCAAACGACTGAAACCGCATGTATCAAGAAAAAATTATTATTTAATTTATCAAGAAAAAAATATTATTTAAGGCATTTTTATTATGTAGATCAATTAATTCGGAAACCAGGTATAAAACATATATGAAAATAAATTAATTGGTATTCTAAGATCTACTAAAAAAACAGTATTTTAACAGTCTTCTTGAAGAGAAAAGAAATTGTATTGCTGGTACCTGGAAAAAAAATTTAATGGGAATATATCATCTAGAGAATTATTTATTTCTAACTGGGGTAAGAAATAAATTGTGTTTATTTCTATTTTCTAAATAGACATAAATTTAAACATTTGCTGGAACAGTTAAATCCTTTCACAATGTTAGTAAAACAACTGTAGAACATATTCGCCGCATCCTTTTTATTACTGATGGTTACACCTTTATTAACAAAAAAGGTCGAGGCAGTAATTCTTTAGATGATATATTTCCATAAAAAAAATTATTTTATTTTCCAGGTACCAGCAATATAATTTCTTTTCTCTTCAAGAAGACTGTTAAAATACTGTTTTTTTTAGTAGATCAGTTAATGTTTTACTTTCCCATATGTTCACAACTCCGATAACTTCCTCTTCATTAACTGGAGTAAATTTTTTTATTAATTGTATTGCAAAACCTATTACTTTTATTTGTAACCTATCTTTCAGCACTGGAATATACCCGGAAAAAAAATTGCAAAAGTTTTCCCACTTTTTAAGTCTGGGGATAAGTATGATCTCAAAGTATATGTTTACTTTACATCCTACATCCAGGGAGGGGCAAGAAAGAATATACATATATATATATATATATATATATATATATATATATATATATATATATATATATATATATATATATATATATATATATACACATATATATATACACACACATACATACATGTGTGTGTGTGTGTGTGTGTGTGTGTGTGTGTGCGTGCGTGCGTGCGTGCGTGCGTGCGTGCGTGCGTGCGTGCGTGCGTGCGTGCGTGCGTGCGTGCGTGCGTGCGTGCGTGCGTGCGTGCGTGCGTGCGTGTGTGTGTGTGTATGGCCTATACATGGTTGTATCATATTGCCAATGTTTGAATAAATAATAAATGAATCAATCAATCACCTTAAGCAAAGATGGCACCTCAACAAAGGAAATCAAAATAAGGATTGCAGTGACTATGTCTGTTATGTCAAAATTTAACACCATCTGGAAGAGTAGATGCATCAGCTTCAAAGCCATACTTAAACTCTACAGAGCACTCGCTGTATCCATCCTCCTCTACGGATGCGAGAGCTGGACTCTGACAGCAGAGACAGAGAGACGCGTACAAGCATTTGAAACGAAATGCTTCAGGAGACTCCTCCACAATTCGTATGCTGAATACAAGACAAACGAATATGTGAGACAACAAGTAGACTCCCCCGCTGGAAAGCAAGAACCCTTGTTGGCAACAGTAAAACGATGCAAGCTTTCCTGGTTTGGCCACATCACCCGACACAACACCATTGGCATTGCACAAACCATCCAGCAAGGCAACCTTAGAGGGCAAGAGACGACACCCTGGAGGGCAAGAGACGACACCCTGGAGGGCTAGAGACAACAGGGCCGCCAGAGAAAAAACTGGCTAGACAACACACAAGAATGGACACAGAGATTTGCCGACTCTGCTACGCACACCACACCAGAGAACTGATAACACTGGTGAGGACTGTGTGTCAATGGCACCCCTACGACCGTCCCGGTCAAGGGATGAAGGTGAAGGCGAAACTAAAGCGTCCCGGCTCCGTGGCTTAGTTGGCAAAGCGCCTGTCTAGTAAACAGGAGATCACGAGTTCAAATCTGGTCGGGCCCTTCGCGAACTTTTTGTTTTCTCTTTGTGTCTTTCTCTTTTATTTCACCGCCTTGAAGAAAACATGCACAGCACCGTGACAGAAGGCCGCATCAGTGGACAGTCAATACATTCGTCATGGTGTTGTGGCGGATATAATTATTGTTGTGGTGGTGTCGTGGACCAACAGGTGACCTTTTAAGACAATGCCGCTTTCAAAATACACATCTGTATTTAGCGGGGCGGAAGTAACAACAAAATACAAAACACGCGGCTTCACATGGTGCAATCCAAAACTGTATTAGTAAGGTAATAATATTGAACATAACATTCCTCTTAATCCTCTCTCCCCTACACGCACACGCACACGCTCACGCACACGCACACGCACACGCACACGCACTCGCACTCGCACTCGCACACGCACACGCACACGCACACGCACACGCACACGCACACGCACACGCACACGCACACGCACACGCACACGCACACGCACACGCACACGCACACGCACACGCACACGCACACGCACACGCACACGCACACGCACACGCACACGCACACGCACACGCACACGCAGAGAGAGAGAGAGAGAGAGAGAGAGAGAGAGAGAGAGAGAGAGAGAGAGAGAGAGAGAGAGAGAGAGAGAGAGAGAGAGAGAGAAAAATCAAGAAATGTATGGTCACCAAGAGAGAATTATTGAACAGTTTATCTAATATCTATAAGTGTAAGGTAAGCCCGGGCGGAACGTTTTTATTGGGAAATTTCCTCTTCGGTCAAAGAGAGAAATATCAGGTTTAATTGTGGCACAAAGATAGAAAATTTACATTTTTTCTTCGGACAGAGAGAGAAAAATGGCCAAAAACAGGGGCATTTGCGCGGCACATACATGTATACCTCAGTATAGGGAGTACCCCCCCCCCACCCCCGGGTAACAAGTCCAACCTGTCTGGGAGCTTTACGAATCATGTGGATCTCCTCAAAGGATCGAACCACCTTCACGCACGGTTCAGGCGACGCAGACACCAAACCTGGCACGGCTGCCAGAGTCGGTACCTGCATCCTCACATCACTCTCTGCATCCACATCAGGTTTGCAATATTGTAGCATTGGAGACTATTAAAATTACATTAAAAAATGTAATCAAAAAGCTCGCATTACATTCAACGTAATAGAACGTCACAAATTTAATAAATGCCATTTTTTAATACAGAATATATTACAAAAATATTTAAACTTGACAGGTATAGTCCTATGTATAGGCAGGCGCAAGACTTCAACCTTTAGTTTAGAGTCTTGCCATGGCTCTATCTCCCATCAGCCAAGATCCGCCCCTTTCACATATTCGCTGCAATCCTGTTATAATACCACCAATAATATCGAGTACTTAAATTTACTATACAACACACACAACACGTGCAATAGATACTGCGAATTGTGCGATTGATTAAAAAGTAGTGAAAGGCTAAACCATAACGTCCCGGCTCCGTGGCTTAGTTGGCAAAGCGCCTGTCTAGTAAACAGGAGATCACGAGTTCAAATCTCGTCGGGGCCTTCGCGATAGTTTTTGTTTGTTTTCCTTTTGTGTCTTTCTCTTTTAATTCACCGCCTTGAGGCAAACATGCGCAGCACCGTGACAGAAAGCCGCGTCAATGGACTGTCAATACATTCGTCATGGTGTCATGGCGGATACAATGTTGTGGTGGATAGGCCCTAGACAGTAGATACCCGTCATCAATCAATATGCACGTATTTAACTCACACCAGGTCATCAAGTTAAAATTGTAAATTTTTAATATTACATTAAAACAAATTAATTACAAAGCTCGCATTACGTTCAAACGTGACACGGACAAACATTTCAGGGGTGAGTGAGTAGAACGTCATCAAGTTAATAAATACCATATTTTAATTTTATAAAATATTTAAACTTGACAGGTATGGTCGATGTTCCACATAGGACCCTATTAGGCTATACGCAATACTTCAAGCTTTAGTTTAGAGTCTTCCCCTGGCTCTAACGGCCCTTCTGCCAAGATCCGCCCCTGTCACATATTCGCTGCAATCCTGTTATAATACAACCAATAATATCGAGTGCTTAAATTTACACAGCGTCTATTCAACACCTATCGATTTCGAAATGGTGAAAGGCTAATGTTAAGCGTCCTGGCTCCGTGGCTTAGTTGGCAAAGCGCCTGTCTAGTAAACAGGAGATCACGAGTTCAAATCTCGTCGGGGCCTTCGCGACATTTTTCGTTTTTGAGTATTTTTCTTTAAACAAATTGACCTCATCAATACTCCCCTGTCAGAATCGTTTCCTTGTTTTTTGACGGACGCCTACAGTAAACCGCTGCTTTACACTCCACTGCAAAACATTTCTATTCACGATCGATTTCGCTATAGGTCTCTTTCTTTGCTGTCCATCGTGTCCGATGATGACATCAATGATGGGGGGTATCCTTGTGCTTTGCTCTTCAGTGAGAATGCAGGCCTATTCTTCCTGTTTACACAGCCTCTGTCGCAGTCATCACAGAAGACGGTAGGTATAGAAGTACCTGGAAGGGCATGCCGACGATCATGCTCATGTTGGTACTTTTGTGTTAACTTTTCTTCTATATTAATATTTCCCTGATGTATGGCCCGCCTCCACTGTTGTCGGTCATGTGCAGTGGATTCCCAGGTGTTTACAGTATGTGTGTGGCTTTGAGATGTCCTTTTAGCACATAATTGTTTGTATCGCAAACGTTGTCTACCACGAAGGGGTTTCCCGCCGGATAATTCCCCATATAACACAACCTTTGGGAGTCTATCGCTGCTCATACGGGTAACATGTCCAGTCCAGCGGAGTTGGGATGCAGTCAGAATGGTTTCTATACTTGATATGTTGGCCTGTCTCAACTACATTTGAAATGGTGTCTTTCCATGAGATCAGAAGGATTTTTCGTAGATGCCAGATATGCACTTGGGAAAGTTTTATAATGTGACGACGGTAGAGAGTATACGTCTCAGCTGAGTACAGTAGTGTTGGTAGTACAATCGCCTTGTACACCTTGCACTTTGTGGAGATTGTAATGCCATGTTGTGATCATACTCGCTTCCCTGCCTCCCGCAATTAGGCAAGCCAACTCCGTTGCGGTATTCAAGTCACTTCTAAAAACACATCTCTTTCGCGAAGCCTTTCGAACACTCTGTTGACATTTTAATCACTCGAACAGTTTACTTATTTAACTTATTATTTATTTAATTTGTTTATTTAACTTATCTGATTAATTGATATGTTTATCTAATGTATCAACTTAATTGTAGTTGTTTATTTTATCTTTTTATTTATTATTTATTTATTTTATTTTATGTATTTATTTAACTTCTTGACATAATTAATTCATTTAAATCATTTATTTAACTTTTTTATTTAACTTATGTTTACCTGTCTTTTAATCACATTTTATTTTAGCTCTTCGATTTATTTAAAATGATTTAACATTACCTTGTTAGCGCCTCTGAGCAGGTTTTTAACCCGGATACATGGCGCATTATAAATATATAATAATAATATTAATAAATAATTCTAGAGTCTTCCAAAGGCTCCTGAATGCGTGTGCGCCTGCCTACACGGCAGCACCAAAAACATTCTCGGCTTTAGTGTAATTAATGTTAAGTTTTAAGGCACTATCACTTGCCAATTTTAGCAAACTGCTCTATGAACATACATTGATCGCGGAGAAGATAACAGTTTCCGAATTTACGTAGGAAATCGCTCAATTTCGAACACTTTGACCAAGCTACATGTAGCACAAACAGTAGCAGACGATTCAGTCAAGCATGACGGCTGCCCTGCAATATTCAGCGAAGGCTCTCTACCAGTTGGCCGGCTTTGTGTCAGGAAAACCAGTCAGCAGTTCATTGTGGAAAGCTCTGACAATGAACGTCATTTCCTGCACGCAGCCAATCAGAAGAGGTCAACGAGGGGGAACAATGCTACGCAGACCCATTCAAGTGGTATTGTCTGACTTCAGGCGCGTTCAATGTGTTAACACCACAGTCGACAAGGTGAGACATTGTAATGACAATTGTGTAAATTTGAACAATATGACACATACACAGGCGCGCCACACACGCGCCCTAGGGAGCAACATGCAACATGACGTTCACGTTAGCAGAAATGGGGCTAATTACAACAACCTCATCAACCTTGGCAAGCAAAATCGATGAAATCAAAGTAATTAAAGATAACTACGGAGTGGACGTCCTAGCAGTCACTGAGACATGGTGTACCAGCAGAATACCAGACGGCTCGCTCTCGTTACCCGGTTTCAACCTCTACATGAGGGACAGGCAAGATGGCCGTCAACATGGGGGGATTGTTTGCTATGTACGACATACAATCCCGACTAAGCAATGGACAGAACTAAACCAACCAGAACTTGAAACTATGTGGATGACGATACGTCCACCAAATATGCCTCGCAACCAACCGCAGATAACAATCTGCACAGTGTACCACCCTCCCGGGGCAGACGATTGGACATTGCTAAACCACATTGACCAATCTGTTGACTATGTACGCCGTCACCATCCATGTACTGGCGTCATCATAATGGGCGACTTTAACAAGTTGAGAGATTCTCACTTGAAAAGAAATCACAACTTAAAACAAATTGTTGACATACCAACACGAGGAACTGCGACACTAGACAAAATCTATACCAACGTAACGGATTTATACCACCGTCCAATAGTCATAGCACCGATTGGCCTATCGGATCACATGGTGGTAATATGCACTCCATCAACGTCCACGAAATATACAGAACCAGACTTTTCAAAGACATCTTCGCGCAGTTGCAGGCCTGATGATCGAGCCCGTTTTGCAGCAGCGCTCAACCTCATCTCGTGGAAAACCTTATTCCACCTACCAAGCTGCGAACAACAACTGCAGCTTTTCAATTCTACAATCAGAACTTTACTCGACACGCATCTTCCTGAACGAAAAATCAGAAGATGTTCCAGCGACAGATCTTGGATAGATGACAATTTCCGCTAACTAATACGTCGCCGCCAGATCGCGCTTCTTTCTGAGAACCAACCATTGTACAGGCATTACAGAAATAAAGTTAATCATGCCAGAAAGTCCTTGCAACGAAAGTATTACAAAAGAAAAATCAAATCACTTGAGAACGAACCTCCGAAACGATGGTGGAATAGCGTGAAGGAACTTGTAGGGGTAAATGTCAACAGTGACAATCTACAAGGTCTTGCTAACACACACTGTTCAGGAAACTTCAGCATTCTAGCAAACGAAATAAGTGACTTCTTTGAGTCTGTGACCAAAGACTTTCCACCACTCTTACCTCCGGGAGCCGACACGACGGTCCCAGATGCCTACATCATCAACGTCGATGAAGTAGCCATATCACTATCACGAATTAAAACACACAAAGCAACCGGCCTGGACGAGATACCCAACTGTATCTTACATGACTACGCCGCCATCCTCGCTCCTCCCGTCTGCGCGATATTCAACAGCAGCCTACGGGAAGGAAACGTGCTGCCCTGTGGAAATGCGCTGACGTTCGACCAGTGCCTAAAATTCGACCACCAGCGCTAATTGAGAAAGACTTGCACCCAATATCGCTCACACCAGTTTTATCGAAGTGCTTGGAGAAATTCATGTGCACGTGGATAATGGACATTACCATGGACCAGATTGATCCTCAGCAATATGGATTAATCAAAGGAACATCAACCGTACACGCACTGGTCGAGCTTGTACATAAGTGGAAATACGCGGTCGAGACCCCTGGAACCATAGTACGAACACTTTTCGTCGATTTCAGCAAAGCGTTTGACCGAGTCGACCATCACATTTTAATGACGAAATGTGCATCACTCGGACTTCCAACTTTTATCACCAAATGGCTGACATCCTTCCTATGTCAGGTAAAGATCGGGAGTGTGAAATCGGAGTACACCACTGTCAATGCAGGTGTCCCGCAAGGCACAATATTTGGACCAATCGGCTTCCTACACCATATTAATGACCTGCAAACATTATGCGAACATATAAAATATGTCGACAATTGCACAATATGGGAAGCTTCTTCATCCTCCGGAATGGACAGCTCACTCATGCTCAAGTTGCAGCAGACGAAGTCGGGCAATGGACAGCGAGTAACAAAATGGCGCTGAACTACGACAAGACGAAAGAACTGCGGATATGTTTCAAGAAATCAACTCCGGACATCGCACTGCTAACCATCGACGGTAGACCAATCCAACAAGTTAAAAGCACTCGTCTACTAGGTGTGACTCTATCTGAAGATCTGAAGTGGCAATCACACATAGACGAAATCACTACAAAAGCATCGCAACGTCTATATTTCATCATCCTTCTCAAAAGAGCCGGCATTGACCCTCACCATCTCATCAACATATACACTTCAATCGTCCGATCGGTATTGGAGTACGCATGCCAAGTGTGGCACACGAGCCTTACAAAAAAGCAAACAAGACAGATAGAATACATCCAGAAACGGGCAATGCGGATCATTTTCCAAGATAAGTCGTACACCGAAGCCATCACCGCAGCCAATCTACCAACGCTGTCAGACCGGAGGGAGAAGTTATGTAGAACACTATTCATAAGCATGCAACAATCTACACATAAATTACACCATATTTTGCCTCCCTTCGGGAAACTCCGTATACAACTCGAAACACGAGGACTTACAAAGTGGGTAAAAAAAACGCATCCTTGCTTTAATCCATGACTAATTTCAAACGGATATGTAATTATTCCACCAATAGACACTGAACCAAGCATGCCATCATGACATTACTGAATTAGCTTGACAAAGGTCTCAGGGCATCCATATCGTCTAAGTAAGATCCACAGGGTTGATATGTCCATTGTGTCGAATGCCTTTGACAAGTCAATAAAAAGTAGAGGCTTTGTTGTTGTTCGTGAGCGTGAGGTGCGAAACACACACTGGCTTTTGTGAAGAATCAATTCTGCAATTGTTTGTAGTCTTTTCAGAAGGATTTTTGCTAGGATTTTCCCCGCAGTTTAGAGTAGTGAAATGCCCCGGTAGTTCCCACAGTCACCACGGTCATCCTTCTTTTTGTATATTGCGATTACCAAAGCGTCTTTGAACTGCTGTGGTAGCTCGTTTGCTGTCCAACAGGTGCGGTAGAATTTCAGGAGTTGAGCATGAAGCACTTTATAGATTTCAGCAGGTAAACCACCCAGTCCTGGTGTCTTTCCTGACTTTGTTGATTTGATGGCAACCATGATTTCCTCTAGTGTTGGTGGATTTGCAATTTCTGTCTTTGGTTGCCCCGCAGTGGATATAAGTTGCCTTCTACTCTTGGACTTGGTTTTAGTGCCACCGTTGGTCAAGATAAATCGACTCTTCCACCGGCACCAGATACGAGCATCGCTGCTGCTGATGGTGACTGAAGTGAAGTGAAGTTTATTTTTTAGATCATACATACAGAGTCAAATAACAGTTTGTACATATTTTACATAGTTTTGATGATCCAGGGAGGCCTGCACTAAGACCTGAGAGATCGCTATCGTACAAGCCTCCCTATGACTACGTATGGTGCAGTAATCATTATTAGTGCTGTTTGACTAGAGTGTACATATATAAATAGATGTGGAGTTGCTAACTTTGCCTACAAATATAACAGTGCTAATAATACTAACAAATAATACTAGCAAAAATACATATAATGCAAATAATGTGAATACTATTTTTTTTTCGTGTGTATAAATGTGAATAAAATGTGAATCGAATATAATTATTAATGTTATCATGTAATAATTACATAGAAGTTAAATAATACAGAAAAAGGATAAATACATTATTCTTGTAAAATACAATTAAAATCTTTACAGTAAAAATAATACATTAGTTCCAAATTTATTTGTTACAAATTATATTGTGAGGAACTCAAAAACCAGCTGTTTTGATAATAAAAAATATATAGTGATAATATTACTGAATGAATATTCAGTATGATATTATATTACAGAGCTATGAATTATTAATTAATGCAGTTTATCATGATAATGATGACGAAGGCATACCATACATTTCTCTAGGCTTCAGCTGGCATATTCTTTTTTCAGATGTAGCAGTTATTTGCAGATGTAGTTGACTGTCGGGACGTATCCAGGGAACACTTACGCACTCGGCTCCTTTTCACTCCAAGGAGCTATCTGGCGTCTGTAGCTGAAAGCGAGAGTATGACGCAAGAGCTACATACTACAAACTGCACTACAGAACTAGGCACATCACAAAGGCCTGTGTTGACACACCACATCGCTATAGGTAATGCATGAGTGATTAACTTGCCGTCCCGGCTCCGTGGCTTAGTTGGCAAAGCGCCTGTCTAGTAAACAGGAGATCACGAGTTCAAATCTCGTCGGGGCCTGTCCAAGTTTTATATATTTTGTTCTCATTTAATAAAAAAAATTATATAGGCATATAACTGAAATAACGCTAATGATAATAGTTATTGTAAACCTTCAACACACGTAAAGTTTTATCTTTTATCAAAAGAACACGAAGTTGCTTCTTTGAGATACGGTGGAATTATTTTTAAAGTAGGACCTACCCTGATACAAGGTCACAAATATAAAACCACCAAATGATTATGCATAATACACCATTACATTTTAAAAGAGGGGATTCAGGAATTTTATCAATTACGTTATAGTCCGCATCATATTCCCAATTTTAGTACAATTAGGCCTAGCTATGTAGTAGCGAAGTGATAAGACATAATTATCTTACACCAACATCTGAACTACAGAAACGGGGCTAGTTGACATACGTTTTTTAAACAGACGTATTTCGAAATTCGTTTTTATCAAAACAAATTACATGCAGGCGTTAGCGGACATATCTCTGCCATATTCAAAGCTACTACGGGGTAAGCGAATGTGTACGTTTAAACATATGTCGACTTAAATGAGCACATACGCCTGTATCAACTAACCCCGTTCCCGGGGTTAGTTGAAACAGGCGACGGGGTTATTTGAAACGCTTATATTATATCATTGAAGTTCTGCAGTTGTGTCGACATTTACATAATCAACATATCGTTTGACAGAAATGTCATGATCCAACATGTATATATGAAAGACATTGTATATATATATAAGACATTGTATATATGTAAGACATTGTATATATGTAAGACATTGTATATATGTAAGACATTGAATATATGTAAGACATTGTATATATGTAAGACATTGTATATATATATATATATATATATATATATATATATATATATATATATATATATATATATATACATACATACATACATACATACATACAAACATATATATATATATATATATATATATATATATATATATATATATACATACATACAAACATATAATATATATATATATATATATATATATATATATATATATATATATATATACATACATACAAATATATATATATATATATATATATATATATATATATATATATATATATTTATAAGACATTATAGAAACGAAGAACATTTTTAATACAACATAGGCCCTAGACCTAATATGAATCCATGCACCGATAAACATAAAATAAGACGCCCCCACCTAGTCATCATACAATGGTTCCATTGCTATACAGATCAACTAAAATGATTCCAGAACTGAGAGACCTTATACAGTTACGAAGAACGCCTAAAAGAGTGTGGTTTAACAACCCTAGAGACAAGGATGTTAAGAGGAGATCAAATTGAAGTTTTTAAACTTAATGAGCATGAAAATATTGAAAGAAATATTTTTGTTCACACAAGAAAGAAAGTAGAACTAGAGGACATGAAGTAACATTAGTAAACGATCAGTGTAGATTGGATATTAGGAAGTATTCGTTCTCACAGAGGACAATAAATGAATGGAACAGATGACAAATTTTGAACTCTCGATAAGCCAATGGTTTCCTAATCTACTTGCCATTTGGGCCTTTGCCTTGGGTGGCAATCTTGTTAAGTCTTATTAAATATTTAACTTATGTATTCAACACATTGCATTAAATTGCAGTGTGAACGAGTATTCTTTCAAGGTTCAACGACTTTAGTAGTCCCGGCTCCGTGGCTTAGTTGGCAAAGCGCCTGTCTAGTAAACAGGAGATCACGAGTTCAAATCTCGTCGGGGCCTTCGCGACGTTTTTTGGTTTGTTTCTCTTTTGATACCATCTTCAACCATGGAACTCATCAATACTCTCCAGTACGAATATTTTTCTTATTCTCTTCCTTTTTCGACGGACAGCAATAACCTAAGCAAAACGCTCGCTCATTCTTCCTGTTTACTATAGTATCGAGACGAGCTTCTCGCTGCGAAAATGTAGGCCTACGTTTTCCGGAGCCACCTTTGTTATACTGCATCGTCAAGATGTTTATGAAAATATATTCAAAGGAACACGAATTGCCTTCTTTCCCTTAAGAAAATATGCCATGGAATTACATGGTATACCATAGAATTACATGGTATGCCATGGTATAACATGGTAGACCATTTCATTTCATTATATTATCATTACATTACATGGTATTACATGGTAAACCATGGTATACTATGACTTTACATGGTAAACTGTGGTAGACCATGCTTTTTCATATATTGCGTATGGTAAATGTATGGTATACTATGGTATACCAGTTTCAAAACACCGTGGTATTTCACCATGGTTTCCCTATTCAAAACACCATGGATTACCGTGGTTTCCATGGTATATCATGGTATTTTACCATGGTTTCCCTGTTTCAAAACACTATATGGTATTTACCATGGAATACGATGGTTTATTGTCATAAGGGTTAGCACTCTGTGCAATTATCAATAAAGCTATATACCAGTTCGAGGGTTGATCATGCATCTAACATTTCAAAGTAATTATAGGCATATGCATGGCTATGAGCAGGATCTATTTATATATTTAAAGGCACAGTCTTACACTTACGAAAAACGATCGCCACAAAATAACAATAAATGGGATTGCTGCGTGGGAGGTTGGGTGTAGACTAACAAATCGCGGGAAGTGGTAGGTTAAATTGGCCCAACAAACAGCTAGGTGGAAGATATGGGAGGTGTGCCCCAAAACAGGTAGGAGATGGGAGGTTGAGACCCCTGCCACACCCATTCGTGTATATATATATATATATATATACTTCTAAGAATAAAACTCCCTCATCTATGCCTATGCTATGCCTATGGTCCCCTCAAATAATGGTTTCGCAAGCACGCAGCATGCACCCACGCACGCGCAGCGGCGTACCTTAAAAAATGTTCGATGCCTTCTTGAATCTAATCATAGTAGACATAGACATAATGTAATTATTTTTGACCAGTGCCGTGCGGCGTTCCAGTGCCGTGGCGTGGGCGTGGCAGTGCCAATTAATATGGCAATAATAATAATACAATATTACAATAATCAATATAATGCATGCACGAATTAATATATCTAGCTGTATCATGGAACAATGCCAAAGTAATTGGAGTAAAATAATATGTCACAACGCCAATGCTAAACTTAAAAAAACATGTATGAACTCTGAAAGAATACGAAGGAATAATATGCCCTTACGTCACAGACAAGGTTTCCAATGACAGCCAATATAACTAGCACAGACATTCTATTTATAACTACTCAACGGCAGTGTGAACACTTGTAGTGTATGAATGAGCAAGTAAATCGTCCCGGCTCCGTGGCTTAGTTGGCAAAGCGCCTGTCTAGTAAACAGGAGATCACGAGTTCAAATCTCGTCGGGGCCTGATTATTTTTTTTTCATTTTGCAATTTTACCAAAAACAGCGTCGATTATATAAGGGTAATATACATGTGAACTCATCACATTGTGTTTTTCGCACCGAATCTTCAAAACGTTCGCTTCTGCTTTGCACTAACAATTAAGCAGACATTGAGCTCAAAAATACATTTCTAAGACAAAGTTTTAATTTTAAAGGGTTGGTGCAGGGTACAGCACAAGCTGCGAGGGGACATAACATATTTTTATTGGGGCCATTGCCATCCATGCACATTAAAAAAATTATTTTCTTTAAAATAATTATAAATTTCTGACAACAATGTAATAGTGACACAATTTCAGAACAGATACTTTCATGCATTAGTTTGATCTGGCTATGTCACTACAATAGCCAAACGCATTTTGTAGATAACTGCTTCATGCCTACTATGCGATGCATGGTTTCCGAAAACATAATGTGTAGTGTGCTACTTTTCGCGTGCAGTAGTTGCACAAGGGCAAGGTTTGGCGCACCTGTCCGAAAGGGGGCGATATTGCAGCGGTGTTCTCACGGAAAGCACAACAGGGGGCGATAATGTTTAAACCAAAATGGCGTCAGATTGGGGTTCTGTGGTTTCAGTGTCCCCAGTAGAAAACCTAACGACGGACACGATCGGTAACTTTGTAGTGGAAGTAAATGGCGATACTAGTTTTTTACAAATTGACGGCAGTACGATACCAACTACGTTGTCGCTCGATAACGTTGCATCAATTCAACAAACGGTGATTGTAGTAGGTGCGTGCTTACAAATTCTCCATAACTGCCGAGCTCCGCGGCAACGGAACTCTGTCCAAATTCTCCCGGCTTTGTAAACACTCGCACGTGTAGCTAGAACCTTTTGTCCAACTTACTTCATGAGTGTCGTATGTGAACATTTTGCGTTTATGTGTCTATGTCATGACTTGTGTGGACTTAATACAGTGGTGTAGTGCATCTAGACCGAAATTAGGCTGAAATATATCCCTGAAAAAAATTCTTTCAAGTCAATCAAGAAGCCATTGGCATTGGGCTGGCATTATGTCATTTTAGGAAGCTTGCATTCGTCATCTTCATCCATCTCTAAAACAAAATCATAGAGTAACTCTGATGCAGAAGGTCAGAAGACATTCACTTGGAACACAAGTAAATTAAAATAGTGCAACATATTACAAATTATGTGGGGTGTTTTTGTTATATTATGCAGACAACCTCTGTGAGAACGATCTTGTCGCCATCGAAGAAGGAAGTAAGAAAACTAATCTTGAAGCCAAAGTGTTATCACAAGAACAGGTAAGATGAAAGTGATAAAATGTATCGCATATGTTATTTCTATATAACTTGATTTCACAGGCAACTATTAAAGCAACAATTCCATAGTAAAAAGGTACATTGAATGTCAACCATCACTGCCAGTTTCTGTAGTATTTTTATAAATAATAATAATAACTACTGATATAAAAAAGGACTGCATTTAACTTCTTAAGACAAGTTCATGAAAGGTGTCCGTATTCATGTTTCCAGGCAAGCCATGGTTCGAATCCAAGAAATGGGAACATTGTGTCATTGACTCGGAAGAGCGAACGAGAACGGAGGGGAAAGCGTGCATACTCCCCTGCCCCTGTGTCGTCGCAGAAAAGTGGGAAGCGGAAGAGGCAGGTTGGGGTTGGAAGGAAAAGTGAAGGAATACCGACCAGCAGTTTGCTGGGAGACAAAGGACCTGGAGGTAAGCTATTATAAATGTATCCTTGTGCAAGGATGCTGCTGACAATGCAACTGTAGGTGTTATTGTGTTCATTCATGTGTCAGTTACTGATAGCAACACAATAACACGTCATGCTTTCAGTGTAGCCAGGCAGTTTTAAAAGTATGTCTTATGGTTTTTATCATAAAGTGTTTAAATTTGATGTGTTTTGCACCGAATATCATGTTTACATTGCATACTGAATGGCTAGGTTAATATTCTTAAACAGATAACTGTCAAATTATATTTATAACATTGTGTTTAATAGTAAACCACATTGGAGTGGTCAGTAAGTTAGAATATATCAGACCTGGGTCTGAGTACATTTTCATGAGTACGAGTACATTGGTGATGTACGAATACATTACTAAAAGCTAAATTTGTATGATACAGCAAATTATTAGTAATACCATATTTAAAAAAATTAAACTTGTTAATTAATTTATATAATTCAGGAACAATTGATTATGTAAAGGCAGTTGATCAGACATGTGGCATGATATATGTTGGGGCACTCTGATAACCCACATTTGAGTCACCGGTATATTCGGCACACGTACACTCACTTAAACCAATCATTACCCAGGGTTACCATCTCAGGAAAACCTAGCTAATAAACTTCAAGTATTTCTGTAATGATCTCAAAAGAGTGGGTAATTGCTAAATCTGTTCAGTGTTAAGCAAGTTATAAAATAAAGCAATTGGCAAGAAGTCTGAGGCACCAAACCACTTCTCTTATATTTACTCCCTCAGACCCTGGATGTAGCTATACTAGCACCTGACTGTTAATTACACTTATCGTCTGACCACCTTTTGGTTTATAGACTGTAAAGAGCCACGATCTGCTCATTACAAAACACTTACCAAGAACATGTTGTGCAACTGGATTCACAAATCAGACTGTCTAAATGTAGGTTTACTCTGCATAGTACACAATATGAAGCTTATTAAGCAATAATATAAAACAGTACATAAGGTGCATAATCTAACATTAATAATTTATTTATTATAATAAAAAATATAACCATTAAACAAGTACTTTAACAGACTGCATTTATTGGTCTCGCTCCAGAATTACCTATGTAATCAATGTAGTGAGTCTTCTAGTGAGAAGATTGGTCCAAACTGGAATAAAGGGGTTATGTGCTAATTTGAATAAAGTCTACTGGTGCTGTGTGACTTGAGTCACCATAGAATTATATTCAGTTGGTTCTTAACACTATCCATTGTAGGAGCAACAAAGGCATTTTAAGGCTAATTGATGAATGGTCCCTTCATTATGGACTTCCTGGCTTAATTAAACAAACACAAGGATTATAGCCTGAACTGGTTACTAGCATAACTGTTTGCTTAAGGCTAACTATGGGTTTCAGTCTGGGAAAAGATGCTGCCTTTAGTGAAGCCTTTAGTTAGTTTTGTTATATCAATCAGAAATAATGTATTTGAACATTTCAGATACTTTATGGAAGTATTTAAATAAAAAATATTTTCATTCAGTTAATTACAAATGCTACTACTGTATTTAAAATAAAATCATAAATAATGATCACAGCTTCATATTTAAAAAAGTACTCAGATGTACTCATAAAATCTGAGTACATTGAGCATGAGTACGAGTACATGACCCATAATTTCCATGAGTACGAGTACTTCAAAATTGTACTCGAGTACCGAGTACATCGGCCCCAGGTCGGGAATATATATAATTATACATCTATAGTTATAACTAAAACAAATAAGGTGCTTAAATAAGTAGGTAGAATAAGTTAGCTTATAGAAACGTCATAAAAACATAAATGAAATGTATAGCTAAAATGTCACTGGAATATCACTGCTGCAATATCGCTGCTGAAGGCCTGTCGGAACAAATGTGTCTTTAATAATGTCTTAAACATAGCAACAGAGTCAGCATTCCTGACTGCGTGAGGCATTCCATAAAATTGGCCCAGCAACAGATGAACGATGACCATAGCATTCCAAGTGATATCTCATATCAACAATTATTCTGGTACACATAACTGCATATTATACCATATGTTGTACTTGCTTTGTGATAAATCATGTTCTGTTCTGATTTGTTATTGTAGGAAAGCCATTTTGCTGTGATCTGTGTAAATCACCCTATATTTGTAACCCCACTCGACGGGGTTCATGTCATGGGAAGAAGCCCAAAACTTCTCCAAATCCTCGCTACAGAATTCACCCCAACACGGGCACGGTTTTAACCCTGTGTAATGCTTGTGGTGAGTTTGATTTGTAATGATAACTGTCATCAGTGTAATGTGTTATGATGTTAACCTGTGTGATATTTTTGGAATTACTGATATATGTATCTGGGGTGCGGAGATCAGGTGGGAGGGAGATTTGGAATCTGTGGCGAGAAGGGTTCTCTATAACTAACACAAAAAAATTTCTGTTTTACATTTAAGATCATCTCCAATTTAAATCCAAGGTAGCGATAATAATATAAAGGATTTGTTCATGATAATGTAAAACTGGTTGTATCATTTTAATAAATTTTTTTAAATATATCAATATTTAAAATCTAAGTTATAGTACATGTCAACATAAGGACATATATACAACACACAGGATATGGTCAGAAGCCCTCATATTTTATATATATTTATCTGACAGTTTACCCTTGGGTCAAAAGCCCTCTTATTATATTTTGTGTTGAATAGCCACATTGTAATGTAATGAACAGAAACATTTTGTTTTGCCAACATTTATTTCCATGGAATATATTGAACATGATAAGTATATTCATTCACATTCATAGTCATGAGTTGATTAAAATCGTAGTCATTCACAGTCATGTTTATGAGTTCATTCAGTGCAATTATATAGCATATAGATTCACTTCCATCTTATACAATGTCCAATGCCAGTCAGGACTTGCTTCAAGGTCTTCTCTTTGTTTTGGTAAGCGGTGCATAGGTTGACAAGCTTCTCTTGTAGCTGTTTTGTAGCCTTACGAATGAGATGTAGAGATTCACTTCCATCTTATACAATGTCCAATGCCAGTCAGGACTTGCTTCAGATCATATTAATACATTTCACTTGGTTCCATAAAAAATCTCAATGTGAGGGCTTTTGACCTTTTTAAAGTAAGGGGTGAGGGCTTTTGACCTAGGGGGCTTTTGACCTAGAGGGCTTTTGACCTACACTCTCGTCACTCCAACGCACAGTGCGAGTATAAATACTGGTTACTAATACTATAAATTCTGATTATTATTATATTATATTTAGTGCTTAAACTCATATTTTCATCAGGTTTATGTCTGGGAAGAGTGCGGACCCCAAAGCTGCCCAAACCACCAGCGCTCTCTAATGTTGAGAAACAGAGCTACTTACAGGAGGCTGAGAGATTTGGAGCATCACTGGAAGAACAGCTGGGAGATCCTGATGGTATAGTTTTTAACAGGTTACGATTTTTCTTTTTAGAACCATTTTGAGAAAAATCAAACCTATCTATTATCCATTTCGACAGGCTAGCTCAATTGTACAAATTAGAAATTTTTTATTTAGTTGTGATGAACGCACACCCAAATATATGGCGCTTTATACATTTTAGTAATAATAATAGTAATGATTGTACACATGTAAATAAACACACTTTGTTTTCAGCTAAGAAGTTGTACTGCCCAAAAGTGAAGAACAAACCATGCGGATGTGTTCAGAACTTCATCACAGGAGATGGTACGTTTGCTCTACTGCAGAGTCAGGGGCGTAGCTAGGTATAGATACACATGGATGCACACACACAAGAGGGGGTTAGTGTCCATTTTTAAAGCAAAACTGACAATTTGCATTTTGAATTTGACATAAGACATGTCAGTGCATGGCATAAGACATGTCAGTGCCGTGGGCATGTTCTCACAGTGCCTATGTCTACCAACAATGCGCAGCTTGCTTGCTTCAATATCAAATCTTCCTGCTAGCTCTACAGCATTGTCATACACTTCTAGTGTCAGTCCTCTCCTGCTGTAGCTGGGCGAGTGTAGGGGTTGTCTTCGTTGTCACACTGTAGGAATGTGGTCAGTGGAAGCTGACTTTGAAGGCCATGCTCAATGGTCACTAGTGCTATGAAGAAGTCAAACGTTTTGATGGACTGCAAATTGCATCTGGCTTAACTCCCTATTTCCTGTGACTATAACAGTGAATACAGACTTGAACGTATACAGTGCATTCGCATGACTGGATTTTACAGTGCTTGGACTCCACGATGGATGCCAATCATGTTGGCAACACCATTGTGTTAATGCCTGCACATCTTTGCCACTACAATCCATATTCTTCCGGGGTAGCTATAAACTTTGTGGCCATACAATGCCGATATTTGTGATGTCGGCTTCTTCCGAATTCCACAGCTACGACCAGGTAGGGTGAACTCTCCGGTCGATTGTCAGAAGGTTG
Organism: Lamellibrachia columna; assembly: GCA_963662155.1. Classification (NCBI taxonomy): domain Eukaryota; kingdom Metazoa; phylum Annelida; class Polychaeta; order Sabellida; family Siboglinidae; genus Lamellibrachia; species Lamellibrachia columna. Next base: position 32,884,595 of record OY759272.1, on the reverse strand, counting down.
TTCGCCTTGACCATCACTTCACCCATTTGCTCGGAAGCCAGTAATGGTTGATCGACGTCAACAACATCCATTTTTCTTTGTCGCTGCATGGCTACTTCACAATTTATGCACAGCGTTCAACGATTAGTTGAAATTTAAATCTCATGCGGCAGGGCTAGCAATTTGATGGTTGTCATTGTTTGAGCGGGCAAGGAAGCCTTATCTGATGCCCAGCATAATTGAGAATTGAGTATCTTGGGTGCAGAGTATATGCAGATTAGGAGTAGACCATTCGAGGTGGGGGTGGATGTCTTAGCACTTAGGTGAAAAAAAATCTTTGCCATATTGATGTGGAAGCACATGCATACGGCTATCTACGCATCTGAGAGTAATTGTGTATTTTCACAATCTTAACAAAGAATGGGTTCCCCAGGCCATTTTCTGCAGGCAATGCCAGGCACACCAAGTCTGTATTCTCAACGTACGCCCATGTCTAAACCATCTGCCTGATCTAAAACTTGTGCCATGTACTGCCTTGCACAAATTTGCGTTGGTTCTAGGAGCTTTGTCTGGAAGGCGCCCCAAGGGTTAAAGATGGTCTCGTAAGTTCTCAAAGCCCAAACAATTTTTAATGTATAGTATTGTTTCAAATCATAGTCCCACAATATGTGGTGTGGGACTTCAGATAACAGGCGTATTGCCAATCAAATGACCGTCATTTTGTGTACCATAATCATGCTGCAGTGTGTATGCAACACTGAACTGAATACTTGGAAAGAAGGCAGGCCTCAGGTGATTGGCCCTAGCTGAGCTCATTCATTCGCCGGATGTGTAAAAACCACCATATTGGTTCGCTCATGACAGTTCATGTATATAATATGTGCTTCCCACAATCACATATAATAATAATAGCACGGGTAGTGGCTAGCCTAGTACGATTTAACAGACGGGACATGGCTACGAAGGCACTACCTTTATGCTGCTCGGTTCTGATATCCACAATATCATTGGTGTGCATTAATACCAGTTTCACTTGGTAGGTGGCACCACTGGAACAATTAGTTTTTTTTGCAAAAAATACGCCATTTGATGTATGTTTTTTACTTCAAACTTATGCGAACCCCTTAGATTGAGGTGTGAAATTTTGTAAGATCATAAAACCACGTTCATAACTCCACTCCCTGTCTTCTTGATTGGGGGATTTGCAGGTGTTTCTATATTTCTTTAATAAAATATTTATTAGTTTTTTATTAGATTTGCCATATGTGTTAATAATACCATGGTGAAATACTTCATACCCTTGATGTTCAATGGTTTTGAATTTATTGCTAATATGGCAATATAGGATGTTTAACCTAGGTCCGGAATGATGCATCAGTGTATATTGATACGCCGTACGGTACATGATACACAATATCTGTATCGCGGTACACTATGATATGCAATAGTGGTAGCCAAAACATTATTCGCATGACCTTTGTGAACTTGATAAAATATTTTTTCAATGCGCTCGTACAAGTTAGATCTCGTGAGTGACGATGTGACGTCTGCTGTAGCGTTGCCTTGTCCACATGATAAATAAACATGTGAGTGACGATGTGACGTCTGCTGTAGCGTTGCCTTGTCCACATGATAAATAAACATGTGAGTGACGATGTGACGTCTGCTGTAGCGTTGCCTTGTCCACATGATAAATAAACGTGTTTTACTGTTGTTGTATCATTGTAGTCAGTGTAGTCTGTATTGCGATATGTATCATATCATGACCTCTGCATCGCGATATGTATCAATTTGAAATATTGCATCATTCTGGCCCTACTTTAACCATATGTAAATAATAATACATAATTCTACTTAGGCTAAGTGTTTGTGGTTTGTAGCCATTTATCCACATAAAGTAATCCTACACAACACAATATGTGTGAGCACTAGGTATTGTTTTTATTATACTTCTTAAATTATATTTAATAGGGTCATGCTTACCTATAAAACTGTCTTTGAAATTTTGGAAATAAATTCAGTTGATAAATAAATCGATTATTCATTTGTTCAAATAAAATACAGTTGTATATAGTAGATGATTATTGAGCTAGCCATTCGTCCTGCAAACATCCCTATTGTAGAACAAGTCCGAACAACAGAAAACAGCGAAACTAAAGTCATGGTTTTGGAGCAGTGATTTACTCAGAATTTGTTCTAAAAGTGGGAGATTCTGGTCAAATCTCCATTTAATCAGGCTGACATGTTAACCAGCGTAACCAAAAAGTGCATGTGCAGTTCTAAGAAATCAGTTAACCTAGACTAGCGCTGTGTCATTTTAAGGGCGGCAGGTATATAGCTCAATTTAGCTTTATACACTAGTAACAAAAGCTCTATGTCAGAAAGATGACTAGTTTAGTAAACAAAATATGTTACATAAGTTGAGTTTAGATGAAAAACAGCATGGTCATGTCTTATAGGCAAGTATAGGACTAGGTGTTTACAAATATATTTTCATTTGGTGAGTGAATATTGCCAAGCTACAACACCCTAGGGTTATCTAGCAGTATGGCGTAGCCCATGAAATACTGTGTGTTCAACACTGTTTTCCTGGTGAACCACTGGCATGATATTGCTAATTGTAGTTGCAAATGGTAATGTTTTAATAACTCTTATATGTGCCTAGGGCCCTAGGCCCAAAACCATGACTTTTGTTTTCATTTAATGAAACCATGGAATTCAGTTTACCATCCTTGTTTGACACAACTCAGTTTTGTGAAATGATAATGATTTACGGTCGTAGGTAGTGCTGATACTCCGAAAGCCAGGGGTGAGGAGCTGCTGCAGATGTACAAAGAAGCGAAACGTCTCAGTCAGGAGAAATGGCAGAACCAAGATGATCAGTCAAACCAAGGGGGCACCATGAGAAAGAAGTGAGTCACGTCTTTGAACCCCTTTAATCTCCCACTTCCTGCTTCATCCAGGGGGATGATTCTTGGTGCAATAGGAACATCATCATCAGTCAGCTGTTTGTGACTGTCAGTACGTTTCTCATGAAGCATACTAATGTAGCACTAGCCGAGTTGCTCGGCGTTGCACAGCAGAAAAGGCAGCAACTGCAGGAGTTTATGACTCCTTGCACCACCCAGTCAAGGTTTGGTAGGGCAATGACAACTTCACGTCCCAAAAATCATGTACAATTGCTACTTTACTAAGTGTTCGTACCCTATGAAGGAACTTGTGTGGACGTTTGACGTAGATTAACTCAGAACAATCATTGAATATACACATAGCATCGCTAACAATTGAAGTCAGCAGCATGATTGACGGGGTTCACATTTGTATACATATTCTTCTTGTGTAATAGCACTGTTGACTGTGCTAGTTGTACTAGAACAAACATAGATTCAGTTCGATGTCCTACCACTGAGGTGTCCCTTGTCTTGCTGCAGGAGTCGGACAGTTGTACTAGAACAAACATAGATTCAGTTCGATGTCCTACCACTGAGGTGTCCCTTGTCTTACCGCAGGAGTCGGACAGTTGTACTAGAACAAACATAGATTCAGTTCGATGTCCTACCACTGAGGTGTCCCTTGTCTTACCGTAGGGGTCGGACAGTTGTACTAGAACAAACATAGATTCAGTTTGATGTCCTACCACTGAGGTGTCCCTTGTCTTACCGTAGGGGTGGGACAGTTGCACTAGAACAAACATAGATTCAGTTTGATGTCCTACCACTGAGGTGTCCCTTGTCTTACCGCAGGAGTCGGACAGTTGCACTAGAACAAACATAGATTCAGTTTGATGTCCTACCACTGAGGTGTCCCTTGTCTTACCGCAGGAGTCGGACAGTTGTACTAGAACAAACATAGATTCAGTTTGATGTCCTACCACTGAGGTGTCCCTTGTCTTACCGTAGGGGTCGGACAGTTGTACTAGAACAAACATAGATTCAGTTTGATGTCCTACCACTGAGGTGTCCCTTGTCTTACCGCAGGAGTCGGACAGTTGCACTAGAACAAACATAGATTCAGTTTGATGTCCTACCACTGAGGTGTCCCTTGTCTTACCGCAGGAGTCGGACAGTTGTACTAGAACAAACATAGATTCAGTTTGATGTCCTACCACTGAGGTGTCCCTTGTCTTGCTGCAGGAGTCGGACAGTTGCACTAGAACAAACATAGATTCAGTTTGATGTCCTACCACTGTGGTGTCCCTTGTCTTGCTGCAGTAGTCGGACAGTTGCACTAGAACAAACATAGATTCAGTTTGATGTCCTACCACTGAGGTGTCCCTTGTCTTACCGCAGGAGTCGGACAGTTGTACTAGAACAAACATAGATTCAGTTTGATGTCCTACCACTGTGGTGTCCCTTGTCTTGCTGCAGGAGTCGGACAGTTGGGCTCGGCAATGGAAAGCGCAAGTCAAAGGCGTTTGAGGAGTTTGTTCTCACAAAGCGGGCATACTTGAAGGAGGATGTCGGACTGTGTGAATACGCCATTCAGATTCTGCTCGTCTACTCCAACAACTTCCTGCACAAACGACTCAAGACTCAGGATGTAAGTCACGTCTTAAACGTACAAAGATCATGTTATATAGTATAAACTATATCTATTGACTGCTCAAAACTGTTTGACCCAAACATAACATGATTTTACGAAATCTGTTTATGAGTATCGATCTTGCCATTCAGCGTGCAGTGGAAACATAATATTCAAGTCAGTATGTTCAAATTAAAACAGAGAGCAGATAAAATATATGAACAAATTGCATTTCATTAAAACACATTTAGGTGGTCAAGGTGTCAGAAGAAATATAGTTTATTGTCAGAAGAAATCTAGTTTATACTATTTAACATGATTTTACGATAAAAACAACCAAACTTTCCACAGTGTACTGTTAATATTTAGTATCTTCAGTCTGGCTAACACAAATTTGCCGGTGATGGTTTATTGTTACATAATGTAATAATATCTACTCAAATTGTTGTATTGTATTGTGTGCACTAATAATAGAGCAGACCTTGCTACTAAATGTGCCTAGCTCTTCATTACTGCACAAATTGTTGTATTGTATTGTGTGCACTAATAATAGAGCAGACCTTGCTACTAAATGTGCCTAGCTCTTCATTACTGCACAAATTGTTGTATTGTATTGTGTGCACTAATAATAGAGCAGACCTTGCTACTAAATGTGCCTAGCTCTTCATTACTGCACAAATTGTTGTATTGTATTGTGTGCACTAATAATAGAGCAGACCTTGCTACTAAATGTGCCTAGCTCTTCATTACTGCACAAATTGTTGTATTGTATTGTGTGCACTAATAATAGAGCAGACCTTGCTACTAAATGTGCCTAGCTCTTCATTACTGCACAAATTGTTGTATTGTATTGTGTGCACTAATAATAGAGCAGACCTTGCTACTAAATGTGCCTAGCTCTTCATTACTGCACAAATGCATAAACACATCATATTTCTTTCAGGAGATTCAGAATGATTGTTTGAAATTATTAGTGGTATTACATGTAAATTTTTTATCAAATATGTTTATTGTGTAAGCATGTTTTTTAATATATAGGTTCCATTTGATCATCCTGTATGTATGCGCCTCTGTACATAATTTTTATGCTGAATAACTGGCACTTTATAAATTTATTATTATAAATGGGTGGATTCACTGGCGATCAAATTTCGTCATCAGTTAACATATTAGCTTCATAAATTATGATCATCAACAATGATTGTGTCTGGTCGTTGAATTGTTTTGGTCATGGAAGTGTTTTTGTTTTGGAAGGTTTAACTTTGTATGTTCCTGTTACCAGAGCCGATTCCGAGCACCAAGGTCAAAGGGCAAGGCCGCACTGGGTCAACTGGTGCCAATCTCTGACCTTCCCCGAATGAGGTGCTGCATGGACAATTGTGTGATGGTGGGTCTCTTCACATTTGAGCTTAGTCATGAAAAATAAACTGATTTATCACCTATGCCTCCATAGCTCAGTGGCTAGAGCACTGGTCTTGTAAGCCAGGGGTCGTGAGTTATCAAGGTCTTTTTTTGTGGAATGTGATGGCGTTGTGGTTAGAATATTGGACTCTCAGTCGAGAGACTCCGAGTTCAAATCCTCTTGGTGCTGTTTCGAAGCTTCAGCAATTTTTTTCGCTCCGCATTGCCACAGTTCACTCAGCTGTATAAATGAGTATGTGACTAGAGATGGCAGTGGATATGTGAACAGATAGTCCTCGTGCAGTATAATTGCATAATTGCAGCATGGCTGAGTGTTTCCCTGAAAAGTCGAGATGGCGTTGGAATGTACAGATCTGCCAGGGTGTGAAGCTTTGAACAGTCCCAAGGATTGGATATCGCACTGTATAAAAAAATACCTTTATTAGAGGAACATTATTTTTACTGGTGTTTTGCATATAGGATGTTCAGGGAATGTACAAAGAAAGAGCAGAAGTGCCAAAAACTGCTTATGTAGTAACAGTAAGTCTTGGAAGCTTTGTTCATTGTGACCCAACAACCTTTGTATTCCCATATAGTGCTCACCTGACTTTTTATGTGGAATTCCATTGGAATTAAACCAGCAGGAACCACAGTGAGTTTATGATGTCAGCTGAAGAAATAACATTTCATCCTTGCTCTCTGGTTTAGTGTTTTTTTTTTTGTTGGTGATTTGAATCAAGTTCCTGTCAGATTTTGACGTCTTAGTATTAACCTGTCTAATGACATGCTAAAACTTCTTTCTAGTTTTAATGGAGACAGAACGGATGTAGTTACCATTGTTTACCCCTTCTTGACACCAGATGGCGTTAACAACAGTGGTATTTTGTTCCCCCACTAGATGGCGTTGACGCACAACCGTTTGTTGGAGCAGTGGCGGGAGAGGGCAAAGATTGGTCAGGCCGAGGCCAGGCGTGTCACGGCGGAAATGTTGACCCCTTCAGGTAGTAGCAACTACAGATACACCACCTGTTGCTGTTGTTAAGAGATATCCCAAGACTACAATTTTTTTTTTAATTTAGTTTAATCAAGCCTGATTCCATCTAAAACTTTTTATGGATGCGATCAATCTTGTGACAAGACTGGCTGATTCAACTCTCAAAATTGCGACGTAATACTGGCAGTTATAGTAGTGTCTAGCGATGATTTACGTAACTTGGGACAATTGTAGGAAAGACACATGACGTTGTGTAGGAAGGATAGTAGTGGGATGAATTTCAAGAAAATAATAGTGTTACGTCTCCTTCCTGGGGTCGTAGATGAAACCCTGAAAGTTTGTCGCCCGAGATGCAAAGCATCTAGGAGGAATAATATAACATCCATGCATACTCTGGATTATAGTAAGATATTTTAAAAAGTAAAGTTTTATTACTTCAAGATTTTTATTCACAAAAAACAAACCATTTTTATATTTTGAACATTATTGACCACTATAGGTCACCGTTCTACCACAATTTGAGACAAATGGTAAGTATAGGTGTATTTACTTACTAGTTTTGTTACCAACAATTTGTTTGCATTTAATCAATGAAATTCTCATTACTGAAGCCATTGTGCGTATCGCCACAGGGGGGGCTCGCTCCAACTGTTACAAGTTCATCAGCTGCGTGACTGGATGTAGCCAGAGCACCATCAGCAAGGTGAATGAACAGATGAGGCGGACGGGAGGAGACAGAGAACCACCTGAACATGGCCTCAAGAAGTACTGGCGCAAACAGGCAGACAGCAAGGTGGCATCCCCTACCGGAAATGATGATTCCACGCCATCTGGTGAGACAGTTTCTAAGGTGTTATGTATACAGAGATTACAAGTTGGTAAAATAGGGAGATCCCCTGATTTGTTAAAAATTAAATATGGAGATTGCAGTAATAAGGACTGGATACTGTGCTATGTAAAGGCCTGTTTACATGAGTAATTTTTATCCGATTATATCATGACACAGTGTCGCACAAACAAATTATGTGTGCCAATCTTCACTTGAGCTTTGTTGAAAGGTCATGATGAGTGAAGCACCTTGATGGTCGTGACAGTCGCTGATTGGCCGCAGTGCCAATTCTACGACACAATCGTAGCCACAAATTATCGTTGTTAATCGGTTTTGCGAGGATATTTACATAAGCGATTTTAGTCCGATTTTGACACAGTGTTGTAGAACATAATTTGACAAATATCACTTGTGTTTACAAACTTAGAAGTCACTTTGGGCATCACATAATATTGAATGATTTTGGACTCAGACGCCGTGGCGATGGAAGACGTAGCCGACTCCAGCCTGTCCACTCTGCAGACGGACATCACTGTACAAGATGAACAACAACAACAGCAGCTGCAACAACAACAGCTAGAGCTTCAGAAAGCGAACAACACCACCAGTGAAGACAGCCTGTCTGTTTCTGTGACCAACACAACACCCACGGCAACAACTACAACTACAATATCAACGGTAAGGTTTTGCAAAGTGCCAGGATTATTAACTCGGCACATATTGTCGCAATTGCGATTTTGTAGAAGACATTGCAGATTCAGTTTCAGTGGTGGATCCAGTTTGTAACATTTGTCTATAAATAATAACAATAATAAATTGTTTTATTAATATTATGATTAATAATGATAAAATACAAAATTTATATAGCACCATATTCACTATACCACTTTTCATTATGTTAGTTTTCTAAGTAGGACAACCTATCAACATTCCAAGGTTTTTAAATAAGATGTACTTTACATGCTGCACATGTTTATCAGGAATTATATACAATGCATGAATTAAAATTTATGTTGTATGTAGTGTGGTTGGGGGAGGTTCAGTAGTGACCTGTGTCTGACCAGTGACTAGTGATCACTGACCAGATTTCATCTTAGTATGAGTCTCCCTGATCGATAGTTGACATTTACTATTTATGCCACCTAAGGGGAGGTATGGTAGCTGAAATGATGTTTTTAAAAAAAAAATACTCAAAATATGTTTCCTCCATATTCCAATAGCTTCGTATGTTTACTATCAATGAAATTAACAATGATGTACATCTAAATTAGTTTTATTCATGGATAAAGCTTGCATCTACCATGTAATCAATGCTGTCATTAAATCTTTGATGGCCATTTACAAGAAATTATATTTTGGTAACGAGGAAGGACAACACAATCTGGAATTAAAAATGATACGTTCATCTGGTTTTGGGTTGTTGCATATTCTAAAAAAAAATTCAAAAATTTGTCGTTTTGTGCAACATTTTGGGGATTGTGTGTAAAAATGTGTAGACAAATGTTGCGTTTGGAATAGAGGAGTTCTACAGTTAACTAAGCAAATTATGATTGTGAAAGTACTATGATAAAATATCCATTAATTTTTAAGTGTTGTAATTTTTTAGATGGACTATAATTCCTTCACACGGCAGCCATTTTGTTTGTTGCCATGGAAATGGGGGTCTGGCATAAACATGTTCAATATGTTTTACTCAGCAAGACCCACTATACAGTGGGAATATAAATTGCACTAATTATGCAAATAAAAAAATCCTGTCCAGCTGCCATATCTCCCCTTAATTATCATTTAGGCAGTTCCATCGTTTTCTACTTTAAACGAATACAACAAATTATTAACTGATGCTAGCTGTTTGAATATGTTTAAGAAACAAAATTGAATGATTTCTCATAATGGCAAATTATTTTGTTGACTTTCGGCCAAATGAAACACTTCATGAATCATGTCATTGAACACTCCCTGGTATCGACAGATGGAGTTGGAGTCGCAGCGAGAACAGCTTCTCGCTTTACAGAAACAGATCATGAAGCAACAGCTACAGCTGCAGCAACAACAGCAGCTTTTGGAGCAACAACTCATGCAGCAGCTTCTTCAACAGCAACAGCTGCAACAGCAGCAGCAGCAACAAAACCAGCCACTTAGTGGACTGCCTGTTGATAAAATGCAGGTAAGGAATAGTTTGTGCTAAGGAGTGGGTTTCCTTGTTGTTGCTGCCTTTATAAAGGGATGAGCTTAGTTCCTGTACTGCTGCACCATCCCAGCTGTTATCCCTTTCCACTTCCCCTTTTCCCTCCACATGTCATCCTTCCCTGCCTTTCTCACATCCCTCTTTACACAGTGAGCAATTTTGACATGTTTTTGAAAGTTGTCTTTGCTATCTCTCCCCTCTTTTTGATCTCGTCATCACATTTCCTGTCATCGATTATAAGATGTCCAAGATCTACACATAATCTTGTTAAGAACTTGTTTCAGGTGCCTCCGCAAGCCCAGGTGGTACTGGGGGATCCCAGCACCAGCCTGGGAACAGTCAGCCCGTCCACCCTCTCCCTCCTCATCCCGTCCTGCGGGAGGGCTGAGATGCAGACCTTACCCTCCGTGGAAACCATCGGACGGAAGCTTCTTCCTGCTGCAGACGGGCTGAGTCCCCGCAGTCTCAGATACATCGCTGGACAGAAACTGACCACCAGCATGGACGTGTCACCGGACCCAGTGGAGCAGAGAACTTGTGTCGGTCAGCAGCACATGATTCCGATCACGGTCGACTCGTGGCACCATCAGTTCCTCGGTCAGTCCTCTGGCCAGCCCAAGCAGCAACAGGGATACGGTGGAGGGTCCCAGGCTTGGCAGCCCATTTCCGACACAGAACCGAGATTATTCCCAGAGCAGACAAGATACACCAACGTGTTGTCCGATATAGTGGATCCCCAGCAAAGCCAGTCCGAGATACCTGAGCTGCGTGTTGATGATGTTGGTTCACAGCTACAGTCGAGAATACCTCAAGTTACGGCATCACAGAACGAGCCTGTCCACGAGGCACTGATGTCTGGTGTCAACACAACGTTGCTGATTCCGTCAGATGTGCCAAAATTCAGCCAGCTGCAAGATTTATTGCTGCAGAAAGATTCAGCTCTGAGGTTCATTGATGTCAATCATGACGCGAATAAATGGATCGTTAAAAATAAACCTAGTGAGAAGATCGTCACAGACAGCAGCAGTAGTAATAGTAATAGTACTTTGCCAACTTCTAACTCCATAGTGATGAACGTGCTGCATTCTCAGGCCTTGGTGCAGCACATATTGGAGACGTCACAAGATACGGCAAACGACACTGCCAGTGTCACTGCCCCCCTGACAGTGGACAGTAGTAGTGTCATGGATGGTGACACTGGTCAATACCAGCAGTTAAGCAGGTGTACAAACTTGTGACCGGTCAGTTAGTGCATCAGTCAGTGGGATTACGTCCTGCAAATGTTTGTATCTTTTATTAAATCATGGCACATCTCATTACTAGTCAGGTCAACTAGAAGCAGATAGAATTAAAAAAGATGCTATTTATTGTGTGCTGCTTGAAGGCATAATTAAATTAACCATCGAGTGTATCAAAATGATATCGTCTTTTCTGTGTTTTTATTAGTGTTTTCATGGTCTAAGTTTTCACAGTTCTGTATGGTTTTGCATGTATAAAATCTACTCGAACTTTGCCAATAACTTGACACAATAATGTGTGCAGAGACAGTATATAGTAAGCTCGGACTAACTTTTCTGTGTAAATGGGCATGTTATGTTTGCCAGACAGAGTACAACATAGATTCAGATTGGCTGTAACTAGCCTTGTTCACTGTATGAAATGTAAGTCAGTATGTCAAGTGGGTTTCCTCGAATTCTTGCTATAATGACTAGTCGCAGCTCATACAGCGTGGTTTAGAGTTATTATTCTCCTTGGATTTACCCCCATATGGGATCTTTTCCTTCTCCTGGCATAGAAACCAGGTAGAAGGGATCTACAGCTTTTAGTCTGTTCCAAAGGACACAGGCAAAGATGGGTGAACAAAATTGCTACGTCCACCTGCTTCCGAAACAGAAGCAGGTGAACTCGAACCCTAGCCCCCTCGATTGACAGTCTGGTGATCTACTGCTGAGGTACTGCCACGTCACACAAGCAGTGTACAAGAGATCTGATTGGTTGTCAGTAATAACAAGTCGTGCATTGTTGAATGGGTGTAATCCTTTATTTTAAAACATCTGGAAATTTACACACACACACACCACTCCCACACCTGTCCTGGGACTTGCCGTCCCAAAAGATTGTGGATGTGATTATAATTAGACCGCAGGAACAATGACGTGGATTCTCACATAATTTCACCAACAATCATTTCCTTCACTGTCCTCTGCATATCAGTAGTATGGCTACATTAACTGTCGTCGAATCATCCTGTTTCTAAAAAGGATATTAGTGGGACTAAAACTCTCTGTTCAGGTCCTGGGGGATTGGAGACCAACATTCCAGGTCCTCACAATGGTCCCACTCACCCAACATGGTCCGTTGAAATATGACCACGTTATTCATGACATCGACTGGATGAACAAATTGCCGAAATGATTAAAAGGAAGAAAGGTTGCCATATCACAACAATTGGCATATTTATAGAAACGCACAAAGTTGGTAATTTTACACGCAAATTATATTTTCCCTGTGTTCGACCAATTCGGTTGTATTTTATTGATTGGCACTGTTAAACACAACATTGGACCCAGGTGTGGAGAATGCCAGTAACAGAGGATGAATAAGATAACTGTAAAATCCGGGCATGAGAAGTGCATGGTAATGACTGTAGCAGCTGTGAGGCTGGCTACAGTAGGGAAGAAGGGCCAAAATGGTATGAAAAATGATGAAGGCCAAGATCTCCTTGACACGTTGTACTACAAAATGTACTACAAAATCCATGCTACAGAAGATCCAGTTTTGCAAACAAGCATCTAAGTAGAATTCTAAGTGGTGGACAGAAACAATTAGCAATGAATCACTGTGGGATTGAACAACCCAAGAATCAATCAAACATCAATTTAGAAGGAGGAAGTGAACTTGGATCGGCCATACTCTTGGGAAGCCAACATAACACATCACGAGACAGGCAAGCACATGGAACCCTCGGGGGGGGGGAATGGAAGGCCAAGAAACACCTGGTGCAGAAAAGTGGAAGCAGAGAAAGCAAAGGCAGGACAGAAATGGAAGCCTAAAACTGTCCCATGGTTTCACCAGGGAGTGAAAAAGCTTAATGTATAAAAGTACATTTCCTTCATGTAATCAACTGACCTGAATGCCATATATAGGTTTGTGAACAGACGTCGTACAAACCATGCAAAATTATCGTTTAAACAGTTATTATAATTTGGCATTTATCATCTATGCAGAACAGCTGCATATCTGAATTCACTAAGCTCTGCAGGCTAATTAGAGACCTAGGAAGGACTGATTGAACAAATTAATGTGGTCAACCACAGTAAATGGGGACAATGATATACTGACCAGGTGTTATTATCTGTCATGGATACAGGAAAAAGGTATTTATAAAACAAACTCCATCTTGAAAAGCTTAAAAATACACTTCCTTCAAACCAAGCACACCTGGAATAGTTTCATGGACAAGAGATTACGAAGAGTCGTATAGAGATTGAGCAAACATGCACAAGTATTTACACAGCAATATTTACAAAATACCAATAATACACTGGATATTACATAGAATGTACATTAAATACCAAACAAAACATCTGAGAAATATCTCCCAAGTAGACTGTAGACAACTGCTTTAAAAACTAGGTCAATATAAAAAATATCACTTTGGCACAATTCATCGTTTCTGGATAACTTATCCATAATTAAAATTCTCCCTGCCAGCAGCCTTTCAAGAAAATACCTTAGATAATTCCACCCAGGCCCTAGTTAAAATTACTTCAGTCAAGTTGTAATAAATGTGATGTGTGATTATCTAACTAACAACAACTGTGTCTTATGATGGCTACGTTATGATGAAATGATTCGGACATCACCGACCTTACTATAACCATCACAGAAACACAGTAGCATAACAGATATGTAATATTCAGTAACAAATATGTAATATTTGGGAACATATACGTAATATTCAGTACCAAATATGTAATATTCAGTACCAAATATGTAATATTCAGTAACATATATGTAATATTCACAACACGAAGAACAAAACAATAACAACTATGATAATATATACAAATCCTCAGAAGTCACGTTCTCGCAAGGAGAGATGTTTTTCACTCTTACTGTGTCACCATAGAACTAGAAAACCATGCTTAATACTCACCACAAGAGATAATCAACAGGGTGATTAAGAAACTGAACGTCTGCATTCAGTTGTGTGCTTTAAGATAAATTTAGACAAAACTGGGACATGGTTTTGACAAAGGAGAGCCCACAGGGTATCTTAGGCAAGGTCTGGTGGCCTTCCCTCATAATTTTTTTTTTAAATAACTGAAATTTGGCACAATTTCACAGGGTGCGCAGTGAAAAGAGGGGTGCCCGGCTGAAAAAAGGGATGCCTGGGCACCCACTGAACCCCTGCGGTTACGCCCATGCAGATTGGGGAGGTTCGTTGGCAACTGCCAACACAACAGTTACAAACAAAATACACATTCTGTAAAATTGTGCTTTCATGATGAAGACTCTGTGACAGACATATAGGTGTCACGCAGTGGTCACAGCGGAGGGCTTTTTGCCCCGCAGATGTTCGCGATAAGCTGGGGTCAACAGGTCAGAGCAGCGCAGACATTGATCCAACGCATAATCACTGCACATTTCCGTTGAACCTTCTACAACGGACGGGAGAGAACACAGGTCAGGCATGCTACTAGGAACTTTTATTTTAAGAAGATTATATATAAGTGCTGTGCATAGATATTTAAATTGAGGAGAACTTAACATAAAATGAAATAAAAATGTGTGACCATGTTGTAGAAATATTATATTTAGATAGTACCTTGTAATAAGTGTTTCATAATTTAGACCTTGACAATAAATAAGCTCGTCGGCACATAAAATAATGATTGTTGTGAAAGTCTACTCCATAAAATATGGCTCTCCTTGTCACAAAACATTATTTTATGATTGGAAATTACACCAATATATTGACTTTTATTTATTAAAACGTGGACAAATTTTGCGAAAAACGCTTGTGGCAGAACTTAAAATAACCCGAGAGTAATGAAGAAAAAAATTTGATGACGAGTTTGTTATCTTATTGAAACCTGCTGCAAACAAACAGAAAACAATTTCCAAGAAAGTTCTGTTTTCATGTTTGCGAGAATTGAAGAAGACGCATCATTTAATCAACGTACCTTGATGTGTGCACTGATCCTTGGCAACGTAGGTCAGGGCAGCGACGCAATATTGAGCGATTCCGAGGTCATCTGGCTCAGCGCAGTTCAACATCCATACGGGCAGAACAACACGTTCTAGGTTCTGGAATACAGAGAGTCAATCAACACAATGGGCATTTACTGTATGGTACATTTAGGGTTTCATAGAAGTGCATATGTCATCAATATTGCATAAGATTGATAATCAGTCGGGTTGCTAAGTGGGGAGTAGTTGCTCGGTGGTCAGAGCCAATCAAAAGGGTTAAATTTGTTTATCTTTGCTTTATATATGTTTATCTTTACTTTATATCTTAGCAACACAATGATACCCCATTCATATTTTAAATATAATCATTAGCAAAGTTATGATGTGTTGACACAGCCCATTTAAACTGGTCCAGGTTGTGTGCGCTACAGAAGTATTCATCACATGAAGGGTTAAAACTTTCTAGTCTCAAAGTGTGGGGTGAAGCTTTAAATAAGGGTTGTGCCTACAACAAAAGACGCTGACGAAAGACGGGATTTATGTCAATAGTCTGGGTGAGGCTTTAAAGACAGGTGCGGCTATAAATACGATATTTACAGTAAATGACCCCAATTCTGCTTGCGTGACATGATTCTGGGCCCTGTCATGGGTGTGAGGACATAAACTAACCTCTGGGAAACCAACACACTTGTCAAGAACAAGTAGTTCGTCCTCTGTGATCACGTACAGACACCCTTCGACAGAGGAGTAGGGGTTAAACTCTATGTTTGGGAAACACCCACCATCAGCATCAGCACCTGCGAGTAATAAATAATAGTAGATAATGTGACATATTAATCTATGTTCATATAACTGTGGTATATTAATAATAGTAATAAGTACACTTATATAGGTAATAAAATGAATAGATTAAATATATGATAATAAATTAGTAGTTAAAATGTATGCATACACATTTATATATATATATATATATATATATATATATATATATATATGTATATGCATATATATATATATATGTGTATGCATACATTTTAACTACTAATTTATTATCATATATTTAATCTATTCATTTTATCACCTATATATAGTAAAAACATGTCAAGATTTATTAGCTAAACAAATAATGAGTTAGCTAAAGCATGACATATATATGCATAGTAAAATATTTATAAGTAAAACATATTATTAAAAGTTAAATAAATAATAATAAATTAGTTAAAACATGATGCATATATGTACTACTCGCCATTCGTCTTTTAAGATACTCTTTTAAGTATCTTAAAAGTATGACAAGGCAAGACAACAAAACAATTGGTAGGAAATGGCAGGAGAGCAAAGGCCAATGACCAAAATAGCCAGTGACCAAATGGCCAATGACCAAATGGCCAGTGACCAAATGTAAGTAAGCAAATAAGATAATAGGAAGACAGATGTAACTAGAAAGCTACACCGTAAATTACATGATAGCAGAGAAATATACTGACCTGTCTTGTTGAACTTAAGCTGGAAGCCGAAGAGTAGGCCCCATAGTCTACTGTCTACGTCTCGCTTAATGTACGTCGAAAACCTATGACATGATAAGGTCAATCATCCTGTTACATAGGGTCATTTCGTTCATATAATTTTTTTTATATTTCAGATAGTTTTCTAAATAATTCACATTGATTACTTACACAATTCACATTTTTGCACACAAAAAACAGTACAATGTTTGAAGAGGCAATGATTCAATAAATTTGGTTTTGCATGAATAGTTTCCTATAAAATGCAAACATTTTATATAAATAAACACAATTACTTAAGCAACACTGTTCCCAACTGAAGGAGAACTGCAGTTGATTAATTGGTAGTTTTACTGCAACAAACTATTTCAATTACTCATGAATTAACGCAAACTTTTATTTATACAAAATCAGAGCAAACTACATTATATTTTAATGATTCAATATACTGTACCAACGTATAACTAAAATACATTATTAAAAAATAATTAATTATGCAGCTATTATAACATCTTATTAGTAATATGTAGCATTAAATCATATTTTACATTATTAATAAATAAGGAGTTGAGTGCCTTTACTTCAATATTTTTAGATCACCCCTAAATATTCACCTGTCTGGATTCATGTCCATGCCATAAGCGAAATAGTACAGGTGGTGGTCTGGAGGTCGGGCATTCACGCGGAAACATACAGGCGGATACTTGGCAATAGGGTCTTGCAAACTGGGCTGGCTTCTGCATAGAGAATTCATCAGATATGCCAGACATTAGTACACTCAATAATTATGAAAAATTTTATATTTGAAGAATTTAGGCCTAGCTATTTAGGCCAAGCTGTGATAAGGAAATGCAAGAAATACAACTTGTTGTTCACATGATCATTAATATTATACAAAATGTCACGTTCGTTATTTAATCTTCCATGTGTGGCGTATTTTCCAGGTTGTCAGGGATAACACTTTCAACTTCATGACCACTTAGGAAACATCACGTTTCCCTAGCAACCAATGTCGGCCGACATTACCTACCTACCTATCCTCTTCGGGCCCAGTGGCCCATAAGGCCGAAGTGAATCTCCTCCATCTTGTTCTGTCAGCTGCTACACGTCTGGCTTCGTTCCAGCTATTCCACCCCAGTATACGTCTTTCATTTTCAATAGTTGATCGCCACGTTGTCTTTGGTCGCCCAACCTTTCTTTTACCTTCAGGCGTCCAGGTCAGTGCAGTCTCACAATTGCTGTTCTTCTCCATTCGTAGGATATGTCCTACCCACTTCCATCTTCTTATCTTGACCTCAGTGCTGATTGTCTTCAATTTTGTTTTTGCCAGAATATCTCGATTTGATACAACGTATGGCCATCGAATTTGTAGGATTCGTCTTAAACACTTGAAAAAAAATGTATCTAACTTTCTGTTGTCTCCTTCGTTAATTTTCCATGTTTCACTTCCATACAACAACACTGGTTTAACAAGTGTGTTAAAAAGCCTCAATTTCGATCTCAATGTGTATATATTTGAACTCCATATCTGCTTTAGTTTCATGAAGGATACCCTCGCTTTACAAATTCTGTTAACAATGTCATCACCGCCTCCTCCTTGCTTACTAACGTTCGCACCAAGGTAGTTATACTTGTCCACTTCCTTTAGCTCGGCCGACATACACTTAATTTATTTGATCCTAAAGTTATCACTATTAACTATTACTATTCCTTTTTTATTGTATATAAAGTCAGGATTGTACACAATTTTCGACATTTACTAATTTGTTTTAGCTGTCGCATGCAAAGTAAGACCACCGTTGCATCATGCAGCACTGCTCGGTGAATTTTTATAGAACTACTGTTTTAAATAGTGTAACCATTCACGGCATGGCACCAACATCTTGGAAATTCGCAACTTCATGAAAAACAATTATCAATATGACACCAAGAAGTTGTTAGAGAAACACAAAGCTTTGACATCATTATTGTAAATGTTTGTAGACATATTCTGATACTTATTATTGCATCACCTGTGTACATGCACTATGTAACATTATTACATCAATATACATGCACTATATACATGCACTATATACAATATACATGCACTATGTAACATTATTACATCAATATATGTTTCAATGTGGAAAATCATCAACATTTTAAAGTGCTAATTAGAGGAGGGGTAGGATATGAGAATTAGCACACTTTCTATGAACAGGTAAATGTTACCAATTGTTAAAATGTTGAAAAACAATATGAAAGAATGATGCACCTTGGTTTGGACAGCGGCTTCATCTGAGCTTTGACGGACAACTGCCCCAGGTCCGGAATCCTGCTAAGAAAGATGGGCAAACGTTCAAACAATATTTAAATTAAACAACATCGCACAAATTGTGGGACATACATGTTCGCCATTCTCAATCATTTTGTCTCTCATTCCAAATTCTGACCACACTTATCGTAAGAGGATCTGATGACTTTGCGACTGCATGCAGTGTGGCGTCATGTGACAATGGCAACGAATCACCTACCAAGCCATATGTTGGTGCGATGTCAGACCAACCGCTCAGTGTCGGTGCAGGATTAGCTTACGCGAGGTTACACAAGGCAATAATATATGTTGCTGGATTAAACTCATGGCAGGTGACCAGTAGGAAAATATCACCTACAAATAGTATATGGACAAATGTGATATTGCCTTCACATTCATTTCATCTCCATGGACATTATTACTAGTTGGAAAATATTGTTACCCAACTGTGCATGCGTGTGTTTGTGCATGCCTGTGTGTGTGTTTGTGCATGTGTCTATGCTATTTGTGTGCATTATACACACATTATGTATACATTTACAACATAATTAGAATAGTAGTAATTGAGTGAAAAAAAGTGAAAAAACTAATTTTTAGCATCATGTTCAGAGAATGGATGAATAGTCTGCTTTATTTATGGTCATGTGACTGGACTTCTCCGCATGCAACTAGCCCTGTGCATGGAGAGATCCAGAAAATCTCTCCGGGCTGCTTTATTTGTCCCAGCGAGACTCCCGGCTAACAGACTGACAATTTCTCTACACCGGAGAGACATGACGGGCATATAGAGAACAGACCCATAGTTAGCATTACAAAGGACTGAAGTGCCAACACAGACTGCTCACTCACCTGTCTGGTGAGGCTGTCTCTTGTGCCTGGAAACAATACAAACTATGGTGAGTTTGTGGGAATTAAAAATAACGTTTAACAATAATTTCTTAAGACTTAGTAAAACCAGTTAGACAACTTATGAGAACAGGTTTAACCATGTTTGGAATTTTTTGGTAGCAAGTAAAACTTTAAATATACATAAAAATTCACAGAACTAGTGGAAGCATTGGCAGTCACAATTGTCAAGGTTTACTCTCGGTAGCAGTGGTAGCTGTAGCAATAGGCGTTGAGTCACTATAACAACAGAAACATGGACAGTTGTCAAAACTTGTTAATAGTAGCAGCTGTAGCAATAAATGTCAGGTTTCAACTGTCAAGACTATCTATCGCTACCAGTTGTAGCTGTAGCAATTGGTGTTAAGTCACAATAGCAATGTTGACAGTGGTCAAGACTAGCTAATAGTAGCGGTAGTAGTTGTAGCAAGAGATGTCAAGTCAAAGAAGTTTTGCTATCTGCAGTAATAGCTATATAGCAGTAAGTGTCATGTAAAGGAGCAGCAAGACAATTTGTAGCAGCGGAAGAAATAGTGTTAAATGCTAATATCTGTCAAGGCAATAGCAGCTTTCTAGCAGTAGCAATGGTCACTATAGTAGCTGTCTATTGTCCAGTGTCTCAGTAGTATCCTCAGGTCTGCAACATCTTCCCTCTCTCTCTCTCTCTCTCTCTCTCACCTTTGTCGGTTCAGGCAGACACCGACACATCAGCTCCAGGAAGGGTGTGTCGTGAGACTCCTCATCCTCATCATCCGAAGGGATGTCAACATTGGTCGAGTAATCCTTCATCAACATCACTTCATAGCTGGACACATCGCCAGACTTTACATCTTTGCCAAGACTCTCAGCTTCTGAACGTCCTGTTGTTCTTGCACTAGGCTGGTTGGCTTGGCTCGTCTGTTTTGCTTGGACCATCTGGTTGGCTTGGACCGTCTGTTTTGCTTGGACCGTCTGGTTGGCTTGGCCCGGCTGATTGGTTTGGCCCGGCTGATTGGCTGGTACTTTATGAACGGCTGCATTCTCCGAGCACTGTTGTTTTGTCTTCATTGACTTGTAGCACTCTGTGTTTGTAAGATATTCACTTATCTCACCCACACTGCCCGCGACACTGATGCAATCCTCGTAACATCTCGCTAAGACCTCATCAACTCCATCCCTCGTGTCCTCACCTATGCTCTTTTTAAGCTCTTCTTCACTACCCTTGTCAGCCTCCGAATCATCACCCCTGCCTTCGTCCACTGCGACCAGACACAGGTCTGACTCTGTGCTGGCCTCCTTCATCTCGGCTCGTATCTCTTGCCGAGCCAGCAGGAGAGACGCCTCCAGATCACTAAAGCACGTCATAAAGGCATTCTCTTCACTGTTGGAACCATAATCAGAATCATTGCTGGCAAGTTCAGCTATTGTTTCAAAGTGTCCATCCTTGCCACCTGGCTTTCTCAGATCCTGTCTCACTTCAGTTTGATGATGGACATCAGATGCTTCTGCCTTTGCAGTGTTTACTTTGAGCAGACAGTTGCAGCACATGGCTTGCTGGCCATCACCGACAAGCATGCTAGTCTTGCAACACCCACTACACACTCCCACCTTTATGTTCCCTCCCATGGTCGCCCCTCCCCTGCCCTCATCGTGGGTGATCTTCTCTGGGTGTTTGGTTTTTGTTGCCATTTGCGAAGCTGCTTTAGTCCGTGTCACAACCGGCTGGGGGCCGACGAAACAGACATCACCATGGGCAACGATCTCTTCTTTGGGGTCATGTGTGAACTCAAGGTCAAGTGTCATGGATGAGTTATGAGCTGTGTGTGGCCGCAGCGGCCGTTTCAAGTCGGTGGTCTTTCTTGCGGCGCACTGCGTTGGTCCGGCAGTCTTCGCCCGAGCCTTCCTAGGTGGCTTTGAGGAAGTACTGAGGTTTTCAGATTTGCCATCACCTGTCTTGGAGCACCGAGGTTGTGACTTCTCAGATGATAGCAGGTTCTTTGAAACAACCGCCAAAACATTGTTGGCATCACCTATCAGCTGACCACCTTGTCTGGGATGGAATTCCCCACCAGAGGCCCTTATGATGATAGCTTCCTGCAGACCTAGGCTTTGATGCTTTCCGTGGTCATCAGATGCCCCAGCCCATCTCCCTAGGCTTTGCTGCTTTCCCTGGCTTCCAGGGTTATCAGACGCCACAGTCCTTGTCCCACCACCATTCCTGCTGCTTTCTCCGCCCTGTGGTGGAGCCACACCCTTGCCTGATCCTGTGGGAACTCTGTCATTCCCCTCCCCAGCTCCGCCCTCATCATCTGGGTCCTTCCTGCGGCTGCCTTCATTGTCCAAACCTTCAGCCTTGCATTCAGTGGGAGTGGGTTTCCGCCGGCGCCCTCTCCTACTCCCTGCCCTGCCATCCTTGGCAGAACCAGAACCCTCAATGGTTTTTGGTCTTTCCCTTCCTGTTATCCTTGAATAAGCAGACTTGCTCCTCTGCACAGCACGATCTTCACCTTTGATCTCATCGTCGAGGAAGTGTACAGCTTTCTGCGGCACGGACTGCGGCCTCTCAATGGCAGCGAGCTTCCGTTGTAATGCCCCTGGCTTTGGGTACTGCACTGAGTCTGATGGTCGCTCCCCTTCTCCATCAACCAGCTTCAGCAACTCAGAATGCTTTCCAGGCTCTGTACCATCAACATCACTAGCCATCTCCACTTTGTCTGGATTGCTATTGCTGTCGTCCTCCATCGGCTGACGTGGGGAGCCATCATTGGCACAAGGGATCACGGTGATATTATCATCACCATCCCGGGGATGGTCTCGAGACTTACCAGGGACCAGATCATCGGAACCTCCCCCCATGAACTGGTCCTGGCAGGGCGGGAGGGAAGCAGCCTGGGGAACAGTCTGGGGTTTTGGGTTGCTCGTGTGGCGCAGTGGGCTCCCAAGGTGGTTGATGTTGGTGACGTTAATCACATGTTCAGAGTCAGTCCTGGTGGAGACATGACAAGAATGTAACTATCCAGGTTTCGGTAATTAACTACATTCATTGTTGGTTCACAAATATAGGGGAACATTTCAAAAAGCATGAGGATTCAATATTACATAAATGTTTTCTAAATCTCTATACATAAATGACAATTCTTCGCGAGTGTAAAGGGTGAGGTGGCAGCTAGATAGGATTTGTTTGCGTTGTTAGTGCAATTTTTCTGCCATTTCCATGGCAACAAACAAAATGTCCACTGCATGAAGGAATCATAGCCTATCTAACCAATTACAACACTTAAAAACTAATGACTAATTTATCATAACAGTTTTAAATGAGACAAACTTAACTTGAAGCTACAATAAGTAAAATATTTTAGATATTTTGTAGAGGTAAAGAAACAACATAAATATGTGACGGTCACTCACCCTGATCCTTCCAGCTGGTCAATGTCTGACCGGAGTTCACTGTCTCTGTTCTCTGTCAGGTCTGATGCAATGGACGTACAATGAATCGACTCTCCGGTCTGTGGCCGTTCATACAGGAACTCATGTGACATCATGGATATTATGTGCCTCCTTCTCTGGAGAGTTCTGCTGCCACCAAGTTTCCGTGATTCTAAAATGTTAAATTCATAGACATATACATCATAATATATCATAGAAGTTGTATTACTATTAAATATGCTGTCTTTCCCAGATCATTTGTACAGAAGTTAGCATTTGTTATTCTCGATTGGATTATTGCTGCAGTTTTGATGTCAGCTTTATATAAAAACAGAATGATGCATGTGTAAAATAAATATGCACCTCATGGAGCAATGCAGGATGAACAAGGATGAAGACAACATTACTGATGCAGCCAACATAAATATCAGTTTTACATACATGAATCATTAAATCAGTTGATTAAGCTTTATACCACAATAATGATATAATCAAAGGAACATTAGATTTATGTTTTATTGTTAAAGTATGCCCCTATATATTACCAAATTAAAAGGGATTTTAACAGGATGAACGTCAAATGTACATGCAGTATTAATACTGACATTCACAAGACAAACGTATACAATATATAAGAAGTGTCAATAATGTGCCATAGAAGAGATGCTTTTAAAAGTTGGTTCTAACAATTATATGTATTATGTATGTCTTTTAATTTAGAGGACATACACCAGTAGTACTTTGTACAAACAAGATTATTTACATGACATACAGAGGTGTACTCTCGCTTTTAAAGCAGGAAGAAACTTTTTTGTATTCTCCGAATATTTCAGCCAACTCACACGACCTTCGGTGGCAGACTGACCGAGATCATATGACACGTCCTATAGCGAAATCAGTCCACTGATGAAGGACGTGTGTCGGACGAGACATTCGGAGAATACAAGCAAGTTTCTTGACTGGTAAATAACAATCCAAGAAACTGGAAAATCCATCCATTCAAGGATAATTATAGTGAATTAGTTAGGACAAAACAGTTGGTTCCACCATGAAACATGTTTAATGGTTTGTGTCAGTGTTACGTGATGAGTAGACAAACTCAACAATACATCAGAAGTAAGAGTTAAGGTTTATTTTAAAAGAAGAAACATGATAGCGTGTGTACGGTGAGAAGAAGGTGAGAAATTTTGCTCAAAATGCAACAAGATTATTGTGGCATTGGTGTCAACAATGACTAGCAGATATGTAATAATTTTTAAATATAGAATATGTGTACCTTTGTGTTCAGATGTGCTATCCATATCAGAAAACAAACGTACAGCAAATGGTTAGCCATTTGACCAGGGGATCACGCAATGTCAGATATATTCTTTATTGTTCTTCTTAAAAATTCTCTTTGAATAATTCAACTGCTATAGTTGCCATTTTAATAGAATTATTATTATATTTATAAAGGGTGACACTGACTATTTCTTTTAATGATGCACTGCCTTCACAGCTGTTCTTCTCCATTTTAAGGAAATTAACAAGTCTAGGAAACACAACCTTAAGTGGTCAAAATAGGGATTTTACATGTTACAAAAGTTTATTGTGACCATATTTTTCTTCTAGAGATTCCACTGGAGACAGGTTAGCATCATTCAATACAATTTTCATATTGACCAGCTCATATATACGATTATCAAACTTCTATTGAATAAAAAGTTTGATAATCGTATACATGAGTCTATCAACTTGAAAATTATAATATGCCTATTATGTGAAATTTATGGAATAGATGAAATAGATAGATGAAATTTATTAACTAGAACAACTAGACAACTGAACAAGAAGACTTCTGAGTTAAGATTAATATCTTAATTAATTACTTTATGAATTATTTTCAGAATTAATAATTCTGAAAAAATCCACTGGACCATAAGGAACAACTTAAATATGTTTTATGACGTCTTCAGCAAAGTACCAATGATAACAATCTGTATATACAATTGTATGTTATTATAAGACACTGCAAACCTTGAGTCAGTAATAAAGAAAGCCCAGCATCCACAACCGACATGTTAGTCAAAACACACACTAATAAATACCACCATAAATAAGGCAAATGAAAACCACCACCAATAAAGCAAACCAACAGAACCCAAAACAAAAAACAAAAAAATAACCATGGGGGGATGAGTTGGCAACATCGTCCCAAATATACGGTTCTTGCAGCGGGAGCGAGGGAGGGGAGAGTTTCTTCTTCCGAGTCGACTTTGTATCATATACATGGTCAGATGTCCACTCCGATATACCCATCGTCCCTACATTACAGGCACCAATCTGTTTGTGACTACGAGCATGGTAAAGTACATGTTCCTAAGTTTCACAAACCAAAACTGTCATTGGTGAAAATTTTCATCAAGATGGTAGATAAGTTGGTAGATAATAAATTAGTCAAGATTTTCTTTTAACCACAATTATTCAAGTTTACCCCCTAAACATTTCGGCTAACTTCAGTAGTCTTCTTCAGGAATTAAGTTATCCCAGAATTCAGTTTCTGTGGAAGACTTGCCGAGACACTGAGAGAGTAAACTTGACTAGTTATGGATAAAAGAAATCCTTGACTAAATAACTATCATAATGATAGTAATTGATTGTCCTTCACTACATTGAATACATACTGCACACAATGTGTCATCTTTCTGACTCTAACATTGTAATTTCAACAAAAGGTTTATTATACATGTTCAGGACATATAATGTAATGTCTTCTTAATGTCAATTTTGTCATTAACTGTCCTGTGCAGGATTGTTGTTGATACGTTCTGCTCAATTTGATGAGCATCAGAGCACATTGCTGTTAAAATGGTGATCTGCACAGAAACAAAAGCATAACAAACATGTAACATATTCATAGCAAGTCAATACGTAATAATATGATTGCTATGACAGCAGTATTTTGCATTATCAACAACAGTATTTAAGCAGCGCCCAATCAATTGAGGTTGCTCTCAGGTGCTCTATATACATATAATCATAACTGAAAATTATATTAAAAACCATACCAACAATAATTATTCCCAAACGTATTCCATGAAAAAAATAGTCCTACCCTATTATATACTATGTAATGAAATTTTTTTTAATAAAAATACATACACAAATGTTCAAATCAGCACATTATAAGAGGGCAACCGGGGTACTCTAAAAAGATGTTTTTTTAAAAGTTCAAGACACAAACATCTTACCTGACACAATACCCTGACACTGGTCAATGGTTGGGCCTTGTAGATGGACAGGAACCAGCGGCTGAAGGCTGGACAAAGAATCAAACATTTCACTTGACCAGTACACAGAATGCTAGCAAATACAGCAAAAAATCATGAAAAACAAACGTTAAACCACAACAACAAATAACTATATAGACATCATCATTGAATTATTTCCTGAATAACAAAGTGATTAAATGTGTGAATGGATCATGCAAACAGATATGATGTGATAAAATAAAAACAAAATAACACATATTAAACATAATTACCTCCACGGGATGCGGTCGAAATATTCAGATCGAATACCAAGTTTCTTAAGAGGTAATTATGTTTAATATTAATAACTGAGAAACCAGATCATCTATCCATTCAAGGAAAATAACACATACCGGTAATATTTCAGCAAACAAATTACAATTTTTTATCCTGACCTACACACATTGTGACGTTCCTCTCAAAATGTTCGTGTCCAAATTATTATGTTGACAGATTTTACCTTGAGACCCTACTTGAATGAAAAAATTTCAAAGTTTATCCAGCCTTTCTTCAAAGGACGCATGATTGGTTCTTGAGCTACCTGGTCTCAACAGCTATCTCAGGTTTAGCAGATCAATTTACAAATGAGAACTTTCTCACGTCAAGTCAGAGACTCTCTCATTATAATTTTCCAGATGACATCTATGGGTAGATGTCTCATTGTGTACTTCAGATCTGCCACATTGCTTTGCTTGTAATCCGTATTTTTTACTTGAAATTCAGTATAAAGCCATATAAATCCGTATAAAAAATGTCATTGTTCAATCGGCCTATAGCATTCATATGTTGACTGAGTGTCGCCATCTATCAAGCAATTAAATATACCTACATCAAATGGAATCCACCACGTATCACTGGAAATCTGCCTTACATCATTTTTTATGTGAAACAAACCTGTATTTTAGAATATTTATTATTGGCATTGTTCTTAATATAATTTGTATATATTTTATATATTTATTTTTAATATAATTAATATATATAATTAATATATATAGTTCATAATATTTTTTATATTTTTATAAGTTATGACTGCATGTATGTAAAGTGCCTGAGAGCAATCTTGATTGATCGGACGCTTTATAAATACTTTTATTATTATAGAATGGTATATACCTAAAAAAATCTGTATTGCATATAGGAAATCTGTATTGCCTGTGAGAAATCGATACAAGACAGGTGTAGTACTTCAACAGTATCCACTCACCGTGCCTTCACCAGTTTGCCCTTGTGTGCCTTCTCTGGCTGACCAGTCTGCTTGGCCATGATTCTCGCCACGTGGTAAGTGGCCAGTGTTGTTTTCTCTTTCAGGGTCTGAGCTGGTGACCAAGGTTGTTGGGTCACCTGAGAATAATGCTGTTCAGTTTAGGAAGTCGGTTGATTTTCATGAAAAGGTTGATTTTTCATCAATGAGGAAGCTTGTTAATTTTCATGATGAGGAAGCTGGTTGATTTTTCATGATGAAGAAGCTAGCTGATTTTCATGAAGAAGCTGGCTGATTTTTAATGATGAGGAAGCTAGCTGATTTTCATTATGAGGAAGCTGGTTGATTTTTCATGATGAGGAAACTAGCTCATTTTCATGATGAGGAAGCTGGTTGATTTTTAATGATGAGAAAGCTAGCTGATTTTCATGATGAGGAAGCTGGTTGATTTTTAATGATGAGGAAGCTAGCTGATTTTCATGATGAGGAAGCTGGTTGATTTTTAATGATGAGGAAGCTAGCTGATTTTCATGATGAGGAAGCTGGCTGATTTTTAATGATGAGGAAGCTACCTGATTTTCATGATGAGGAAGCTAGTTCAAATTTATGATGAGGAATGAAGACTTTGTTCATTAGATCGGCTAAATGCCAAACTGTCAATAGCCTTATATCATAGCTTATAGAGGCAGAGCAACTTTTGCCATTTTTAAGGATTTTATGCTGGACCAGATCAAAAATAATTAAATCGTCTGTATAATGAGGTCATCAAAATTAATTAACACCTTTGCACAGATGAGCTAGCATGTCGTAGTCGATACTAGACAAGTTAAATTTTTTGCAAAATGTGTCTGGAACAAATGAACAAAATTAATCAAACTGAGGAGGGAGTTTTAAAGGAGAGGAAATAACCACTCACAGGGTCTTTCTGCCCTGTTCTTGACTGCTTGAAGGGCATCTTTGTCCATTTGTTCTCACAGGCACTGAGGTCAGGTATGGACGACAGGTTCTTGTACTTCTTGGGAATGAGATTGTTCCAACAAGAGCTGTTGATCGATCTTGGCCTGTTGGCGCTGCGGGCTCTTGCATTCCTGAAACCACAACAGCTTTGTGTTCGTAACATGGGCAAGTGCGCCAATGATGTAGCCGCACCCAAAATCCGGCATGAATTCTGCATCACTTAAACATCATCTGAAACTACTGCTACCTTCTGCAAAAAAATAATAATTTATTCTAAACTGCATTTCCACCCTAAATACTTTGTGGTCTCCTGCTCTGGTGATGACATTTGCTGTTAATAATATAAATCTTAACAATTCTTGTTTGTTGCGCCTCTGAGCTTCTGTTGCTGAGGAGTTACCTGGGAAGGCGCTACAGAAATTTATTATTATTATTATGATTATTAAAATGTTGCTGCAGCCAAAACAAACAAAGAACAACTTCATGTATCAAATGCAATGCACCATCAGCCTCAATCGGCTTCTCTAGGAAACACTCTGCCATTCTACAATTACAGTGCAGAGCCTAATGGGGTATTCGTTCACATATATCCACCACTTCTTATAACCAGGTATGTATTCATGCAACTGGTGGAACTGAGGCAATGTGGAGTCAACTGCCCAAATTTTTAAACGACAGCACAAGGAGACTTGTCCTGATTTTGATTTAGAATCCAATATTTTAACCCCTGTACTACCGTGCCCCTCACAGATAACAGTTACCTTATGTGATGTAGGCTAAAGTGGATGATGACCTACCCTGATATTGGCGTATTGTTGCTCATCCTAGAGGGCGTGTTGTGCGGAACATTCACACCCCGCGGGATGCTTGATGCCGGCTGCCTCAGTTTTGGCTCACCTGTTACCAGATTGTAGTTATATGCACCCTGATCGAAATTATAAATATACACCTCTGCTAAATATTTAGACATACATGTTATTTGGTTTTGTAATTACAATGATATATCAGCTTGACCATCAGCTTGGCTTTTTATGGAAGAAGTCATAATTACGCATGACATAATATTATGTATCCAGAAACAGTGTGGTATAAATAAATCTTTCAGGTAAATTCAACATTCCTTAACTGCAATAGAAACAACTTTTCTAAACGACTAAAGTTCTTATGAAAATCCTCACCAGCAAAGTTTTTTTCACTATTAGCTGCATTGCCTATGCTCAGGAATGGAGGGGTCTGAAAGAAAACAATATCAAGTATTAGACTACAATATTGACAATAATTATTTTCTTAAAAACTTTCTTTTATATAGATTTTATAGCATAGGATCTACTCTACAACTTTCATGGCACAATAATTTATATGAAGAAAGCATTTGTTTATGTGATGCAGCAGCAATTTTTGGACAGAGAGACAGGATAAGCTACAGGTAACAGAGAACACCTGGGTTCACAGAATATGTCCAGTGAAATAAGAACACAGAAGAAAGATGGGGAATTAAGAGAAGAGATCGGAATGAAGAAACACATGAAGATGAAGGTAGTGGGGAGCAGACTGCAATGGGCAGGACACATACAGAGAATGTGAGTGAGGCCAAGAGTGGGAGAGAATGACAGAAGATCGTGATGGATGCAGACGACTCATCGAAAGGGCGGAACAAACTAAGTGATGTGGCCCCCACACCTCAAAGTAGCAAGAGGGAGAAGAAGAAAGATGCAGCAGTGGGTTCTTCTTGGGTTTGTGTGCATGAGTTACAAGAGTTATGGTAAAATATCGTCACAATATAATATGTAATGTGGTATCATTAATTGTTGTCTTGTGTTACTGTTAAAATAGTAACCTTAATTCAGTGGTGTGTGCAGCTTGTTTTCTAGTGTATCCTGACAGACACTGATAACACCAGCCCTCCTGGCTTCAACATGTAGTGTTTAGAAATGGCTACAGGGGTGGCAAAAGCAGGCTTCGTAATAGCTTCAAGAAAGGAGCTCAAGGTTGAGTTTATATTTTTATTTTCAATTATTTTGGTAGCCTTATGCTAGCTGGAATAGTATTTGATATACAAATAACCTGGGTCTATAACTAGTTATATACTTACTACACAACTGATGTATTCTGCATGTGGAACAAAAATTTCGAGAGAGAAGGTATATGCTTAACACATACAGACAGAATCACGCCAATAAAATTAGTCTGGTTATGAAAAATGTCACTCACTGCTTACAGTTCTTTAAAGACCGGAGTAGTGGAGAAGAAAGAATGCACTTCTTTAACTACCTTTTTCTTGGTCAGTAAATATTAAATAAATCTCATACCCATGGGTATATAAGTGCAAGGGGTTTCATATGGGTAATTTGTCCATATATGTATATGAAAGACCTTAAAAACACAAGTTGTATGTATGTAAAGTTATATGTCGTACTACCTGTATCCCTCACTTGTCTACAATGAATCTGTAATCAGTGCACATACCTCAATTAAGGGAATAGTTATGTGTGGCACTAGCATATGAGAGCTATTTAGTAAGTCTATAAAAAGATGGAAACATTAGTATAACTTGTGCTTTATCAAACTTGTTATATAATTAAATATAGCTGATGAAAAGATATTCCCTAGTTCTGGTATAGTATTTTCCAAAGAATGAATGCAGAATTATAGTAGTATTGCGCAATAAAATGCATGCAGACTTCTTTTTTTCCAGTTATACGTTTTCCCTCGCTTATTAATTTGACAGCATGTGTACACCCGTGCCATCGTGTACACCCGTGCCATTGTGTACACACGTGCCATTGTGTACACCCGTGCCATTGTGTACACCCGTGCCATCGTGCTGTAACTGTAAGAGAAAAGTAATAAATCTGTGGAAGAAAGAGAACAGATGATATTGTCCGTGTAAGGAGCAAGAGGACAAGTTGATATCGCTTTATCGGGGCAGATGCAACAATACCAACATGTACTAACGATATAGATGTTCGAATTTCTGCAGCAAAAGATGGTCATTTTCGTGGATGGCTAAGCCTGAAAATCACTCCCGAATGTTGGCTTTACCTCATTTGGGCGGCGTCTCGCTCGGGGCAGCCGTGTCGTTGGCGCCTGTTCAACGAGCCCACCTCCATTTCTCCGCTGACGTTTCACCTTCTGCGAGAGCTGCTGAGCCTGGGGCGTAGAAGCCGCCTTTAGACGGTTCAAGTCCGGTATGTCGTCATAGTTCCACTTTTGTTTGTAACTTTCATCTTTTCCAGGCTGTTGTGGTGCTGGTTGATGGTCCTCTTTTATATTTGGTTGCTCGTTCTCCATCTCGACGATTGGATGAAGCCGCCGATTACGTGTTTCGGTGGCGTTGAAATCAAATGAACTTTTCTGTGCGATCGAATCAGTTCATTGAATAATGCATTCGTGTAGGTCTATCGAATTACCCGGCATGTACTTTGTGCATTCTGCCAATAATAAGTTGCATAACTCAAGTAGATATATCTACAGAAACGCCTAACCCTTTTGCTTGACGCAAAAGGTAAACACCTTTGGGTACCGCCATATTTGTTTATGCTGCGTTACCCATGTCAACCGGGGCAGAAAATGCGCTGTATAAGATAGGTCAAAAATCCGATAGCATCGCGTAACTGCTTGTACATAAATATAGAAACAAAGAACAATAATATAAACACGGTATTTATTCATAACTATAATCGTAAGAAGTTGAGATTAAAATAACAAAAAACAATCAACTCGGATTCGTACGCCATCATTGGATTTGTAATCCGTTTGATGGCGCCACAAGCAACTTTTTTAAAGCTGTTTGATGGCGCCTCGAACGAATTTTCGTGTACATGTTTCGCCTAGAAAATTATTTTTAGATTTTTTACCCGTCATGCCCAGAAATTGTGCACATCCAATCTGCAACTTTCTTTTATGTTTCAGGTTAGTTTGCTAAGTACGTTCTTTGCTTAGTTGCTATCTTGTTTTCATCTTGTCTATATCCTTTTCTTGACTTGAGAGGGTTTCTATGCCTATGGCTATGGCCCCCTATGGCTATGCTTGCCTTCAATATTTAATGCTTCGTGCGTGCGTGCGTGCGTGCGTGCGTGCGTGTATAGTGAAACAGGGTTTTAGGTAGCTAGCACAAAAATGGTAGAACTTTGACACACAGTAACCAAATTAAACTAACTAGCAAAAATACCCATCCTCCGGACGGGATAACTTAGTAGTTATTGACTGTCATAATAAGAGTTTAAAGTTATATTACGCGAAATTTTGTTTGATTTTATATGGAGGAAAGTATGCATGTATGGTAGCTATACCAGTTTTGAAACTTTAGGTGGTAGGTTTTTCGATGTCATGCACTATAGGGCGATAGACATACAATCCCTAACAGTGGTGCCACTGCCACAAATTAATTATAAATTCAAAATGGACAGCTGGCGAAGTGTTATTGGTTGGCAACACCATTGCTGGTTACCACTCTACGTCATTGCAGTTGTGCACTTTAGTGTTGCATAAACGAATGTGATTGGGACAGCTTATGTAACTTGGAACAGTCATAGAAAACATGCAGCGTATATTTAAATATATATTATCTAACTATGCATTAATGGTGACAGATACCTGCTAATTTATGAGATAAACTGAAAAACTGATTTTGTTCGAGACCAAAATCGACAAAATACATCCCTGCGTATCGCCATCTTGTTGTCGAAACGAGTGGTTTGAGTCGCGTATATCTAATCAATGTAATTGACATGAGGGTTTATTTAATTCATTTTGTGAATATATATATATATATTCTTAAATGTTACCGTAATCGTGATTGTAATAATGATTGTAATCATGACTACATTAGTAATTGTTATTGCAATAATTACTGTAATCATGATTACATTAATATTCGTACTTGTAATAACCCCTCTCTGTAGCACACCACAACACCTTGTTGTTTGGTGCAATGTAATCATTTAAATAACAATAATTAACTACTGACAGTATGTGATGTTCACAGTTTTGCAACTATTATGGTAATTATGGAATTAGTGCTATCAACTAACCATGACAAATTATATTTCAGGCTCAGGAAAGGCAAGACAAGTAATCCCATCCTGCGATGTGGGAAGGATCTGTGATGTCTATTCTGAACCAAATTGAATTGATCGAAAGTTTAGCTATGGAGATTGACCTGACACAGGTGAGTGTACTGATAGTCTGATATAGACAAATTGTGAGGCACCCACAGTATGCAGCAGGTCGAAAAACAACCTGGAAAACTAAAAAAAATTCCCACTAAAATATTAATAACTGAATGATGTGAATGCCTTCTTATCCATATCCCATTTCTGTCAACAAAAATGTTACCTGCAGCATCTTGCATGTCACTACACACAATTTCATTTATATTGAGACCAACATAAAATATATCAACAGTTTATTCACATAGAAAAACAATTACCAAAGAAATAAGGCTAACTAGAACGACTGAAACCAAGACTAAACATTGACTAAAAACAGTGACTTCTACCACCGGGAAATACAACCTGGAACATGGATATCACAGTTATACACATCATTATTATGCCACAGCATATCAAATATACTGGTAGTTTAGCTTAGGAAATAATTAATCTTTATAAAGCCAAGGCATTTTAACTGTTTCACCATCATCATCTGTACCAATGGCAATAGACTACTTGTTTTGATTGGACAGTAAATGTACACCAATCATGTGTAACAATATTACTTGTTCTGACTGACAGTAAATGTACACCAATCATGCATACCAATACACTACTTGTTCCTACCAACAGTAAATGTACACCAATGATCTCATTCTGGAATCTGCACCATTTCACTACTTGTTCTGACAGTAAATGTACACCAATCATGTGTATCCAATATACTACTTGTTCTGACTGAATCTACTACTTGTTCCTACCGACAGCAAATGTAAACCAAGCGTCTCATTCTCTACCAAATACACTACTTGTACTGACAGTAAATGTACACCAATCATATGTATCAATACACTACTTGTTCTGACTGATAGTACTTGCACACCAACCATCTGTTCCAATACACTACTGGCACTAAATATACACCAATACACTACTTATTCTGACTGATAATACATGTACACCTAACATATTCAATTCACCTTTCACTCATCCAGGGGTAGAAATCAGCACACTTTCCTGACAGACACCCCAGTATCCGAAAGACCTTGGCTGATAGATCAGACATGAGTACAACCTGTGTCACAGTTTATGGCTGTTTGGTGTGTGGCAGGTGCAGAAAAGTGACATAAGTTTTTCTCACGAATGACAAACTTCTTCTCTTTCTCATAGGTGTCGGAGCTGCTTGAGTCACCCTCGGTTATGTCGCTGTTATCACATAGTGTGCATCATCTGCACCAATGTCTTTATTCTCACTGAATCTGATGGAAGCTTCACATAGAAGTAGTCATGATCAACGTTCATTGGTGCAATAATGTCATCCGTGACAACAGCAGCATTCGCGAAGTGTCGCACTTGAAATATCGATACCGGATCTATTTGCATTTCAGCATCAGTTGTATGTAGTGCCACAGCAGTAGTAGCAGTGATGGCACTAAAGGTGACATCCGTAATGTAAAGATTGACGGCATCACCCGTAGCGCTGGATGCTTCAAAACTAGTACCTGTACTTGTACGAACCAATGGTGAATCCTTCATCTGAAAAGATTACACATACAGTGATTTGAAAATTTTACAAAATTCATCTTTTGCATAATAAAAATGAATCACAATGTGAGAAACTTTCTCTTGTATATATTATTTTTAGAATATAAGAGTGCCAGTGTCATATAGAATGTATAAAGTAATCAACCACAGGGAAAAGCATTTTCCCTATGGAGCCATGTTAATTCAACCAATGGGTCTTTCAGTGATCTCTTAATGTTTTTAATGAATCTGTTTGGTCAGTTTGACGAATGCCACTGGTAACATAACCAAACGCATGTAACCAAAATTGTAGCATCCTAGCTCCAAAGTGCATTATATTATCAACATTGCACTGTTTTCAATGGGCCAGGGAGGTCAAAATTCTATAAAGGGTCCAAATTCCATAACAAAATATGGACCCATAGGTACACTTTCTATGGGGTTCCTTATTTTATATCTGACACTCGATTTAGATAACATAATGCATGAATATTGTTATTGGACCAAATGCAGATCTATGCTTGTGACATCTTTACCTTATAAATGCTGCACGCACACACACATACGTATATATATATATATATATATATATATATATATATATATATATATATATATATATATGTATATATGTAAATATATATATAATTATTAGGTATTATACTGAAAGCATCTGCTAGATAGTATGGTGCATGGACAAAAGCCCCACAGACATAAGCTTGTTTCAATTTAATTATACTGTTCATGACTGTTGCTGTAGTACACAGAGACAAGATATTGTCATGAATATACTTCAGGCATGTGGTCAATTCCATTCCGGAATTGGAACTGACCCTCAATTCCAGTTCCGGAATTGGAATTGACTTTTAAAAAAATGTTTTAATTGAATTTATTTTTCCGAAATTTATTTTTTGGGAATTGGAATTGATTTTGTTGGAATTATTGACTTGATACTGTTAATATTTACCCTTATATTTACTTATATTACTTTTAAAATCATATTTGTCTGCTATTAGCATGTCACCCTGAATCTGGTAACAGCCAGGAAGTTGTCAACATTACAGCATAGACACTGTCTACTCTGGTATTGAAACATTGTGACCAAGAACAATATAATCAAGCATTTGCATCAAAAAGAAATACTAAGTTACTGTAACAGACAGTAAAACCAAAATCAGACCATTCAGGCCTCATTTTCTTTCTCAGTGTACAAGGTTTATTTATAGAGATTGCCAATTAAGGGCACCTGCCTGCTCATTCCCTTTGTGTGAGAGAGGAAGCCTGCCCCACTTGAATGCAGCCCCTTGTTTATCCAAGCCTAATGTTCAGCCCACAAGTTTCCCATACTAAACATGTCACTGGTCACCTGTACAATGCTGTTACATGTGGCTGTAGGGTTAGCCCTTTGTAGTAATAAAAAATGTCCCCATGGAGAATACATGTTGGAGATTAGGATGTTGAAGACTCAAACTTTCCATTAAATTTGATGAAATATCAATGATACCACAACTGATAGCGATATAAATCCGCCTCCTAGTATATTTGCTCCCCCCCCCCCGGACATCTGCCCTTTTTTTCTATGATAGTCGACAAGTGAAAATCAGTTTGCAGTTTTATCATTATTACTACAATAACATAACATTCAATGACAAGTCAAAGTCACTTTAGCCTAATGCAATGGCCTATCCCCTGGAGTGTGTATGAGATGATCTTGTCACCAGTTGTCTTCCAGGTATCACTGATAGTGAGATCAGTGGTGGAAGATGGGTTCTTGGGGTGATGCTTCCACAAACAGTGGTGGACAGTAATGAGTCAGAGATCAGC
This sequence comes from Lamellibrachia columna, assembly GCA_963662155.1. Taxonomy (NCBI): domain Eukaryota; kingdom Metazoa; phylum Annelida; class Polychaeta; order Sabellida; family Siboglinidae; genus Lamellibrachia; species Lamellibrachia columna. The sequence continues at coordinate 32,847,441 of OY759272.1, read as the reverse complement.
TGGTTTGGAGTGCCCCTGGTATTAGCTGCCTTAGTTTTCAGGTCTTCACGGACCTTGGCAGCTTCTATCTGTGCCGTGTCACCATCATGGTTGCAGGCAGTCTTGTTGATCACATTCTGGATCTGGAGATCAGATCAGTGACCACAGCACCCTTGCATGATCAGGATTGACGCTGGCTTCACTCCCAATGAAGAGTAATCTTGTTGGTCCCCCTTCTTGGTGTAGGAATAACACTCAAAACATAGCTTCTGACCTCCTCAAATGCTAGTAGTAATTTCCATGGTGAAGTTATAAGTGAATTCTGACAACTCTGGCTTGTGCATCCAGTTTTATAGGAAAATGGAGTCACTCCAACTCTCCATGGTAAATGCAATTCAAAAGAAACCTTGTTGAGATGGCTTCTTTCAAATATCCTCAATTGTCCTAACATGTCCAGGTCCTAATGTCACTGGCTTCTTCCACAATTGCAATAAAGATAATCCTTTGATTACAGGATCATCTCCAACTACATAAAGTAATTTACTTGGCTGATCTGGCACAAAGAACATTAATTGCAATTAGGATAATATATATCTTGAATTCATGTTCAGAAATAAAAAAACATTTCTTAAAAAAAACTTACAAATAATCCAGAAGCTATGGACAGGGGGCAAATGTCCAGATTTTGAATAAGGCAAGTGACAAAGGGGCAAATGTCTGGAAGGGGGGCAAATGACCTGGACCTGATATAAACAGGGGAAACTGTTCAAAACTCAGATTAATGACCCAACTGTCCAGGGCTGTCCAAAATGTCTGGTTTAGTTGGCAAAAATCCAGGAGAGGTGTTGCAGCAGAAAGTACATATAAAATGGCTGGATGCCATTTTAAAGTTTTTATATGGCAAACCTGATATATATATATATATATGTGTGTGTGTGTGTGTGCATTTAACGAACAATAATTTTTTAATCATATCTAATTAAATATGATTGTGCACACGTGACAAATAAAACTGTGTTAAAACGAATTGGATTTAAATTTTTCTTTAGCCTAGGATTTTAACAGTTGGAATTGATTTTTTGCAAGGCGGAATTAGAACTGATTTTTTGGAATTGACAAAACAGAATTGACCCCATGCCTGATATACTTCCTTCATATGTATAGCTTGTACTAATGCTATTGTGGGTTGCCGACAGTTGCCCCCCCCACGATATTCATTACAGTGTTATCAGTCGACTTAGAAGAAAATGTAATCAATACATCTCTATGAACTTCCGGTTATTACATGTGGGGTTTAATCTGATCAATAAAGCAAATTAATTTTATATAATTTTGCCTTATTGTCAAGTCACAAGAATTCAGACAGAAATTGTAAAGTGTCATTATAGAAAGCAGACATGTAATCTGACAGTGTTCAACTGGGTAGATGACGATGCCTTAGTTAGTTTCCTTTCCAGCTAGACATTGCATGGGTGAAATGCATTTTACTTAAATATTTAAATACTTTTAAAAAGTTTTTGTAACTGCATTTGCACTTAATCACAATGAAAGTATTTGTATATTTTAAATATTTCCATAAAGAATTTGAAATGTAAACAGCAACAGTAGGCTTCTGTTGCACTATAGTCTATACTGTCTTTTGGTCGTGTTTCTCCCATGCATCTAACCCCTCCCAGGCTTAGCCTTACGCTTGCTGCTTGCTCTCTAGGCATTTAGAACACAGGAGTATGAGACTTATTATGACTGTCAATAAATAATATCAAATTATTTTCTTGAATAATGTTGCCTAGTACATACGCCATGGCCCATGTTATAAGGCTGCAGTATATCCTGTAGCACTTACTGAGTTATTGTTATTGTTTTGAGTACGGCCACGTATTGACGGTACGTCTGATCACGTCGAAAATAAATCGGCGGATTGGAAAACACTCGTAATTATATCAAACTATTAACACTTACTCGCACTTTATTGTATTCATACATTTCGATTTACTGTGGGTCATATATATGCTGACGTTGAAGCACAGCTGTGCTTATTGGGGTGGAACTATATTGTAATCGTAGTGATAAGTCGCAATGGTAACGGTAATCCAATTTACTAACCTGGTTTCGGCTCGTCGCTTCCTACGCATCGCTCTGCCCTCTGATATCTGACGTTTCCTTGTCGCAGAATAGTCTGTAGATGCATGGTCATATGCGAAAAAAAAGATCTAAGATGGAACGGTGTCTTTGACCAAGAATGACATCTTGATGCTCACCGTCTGTCCATGCTCATCACATAGTCTTTTGTCTTGTAATCTGCATCGGAAAAGTGGTCACTCGCAGAGCCTGCAGCTGGCGGAGACGGCAATTTCCGCATTTGCAACCACCTTTTCCGCTGCAAATTCTTCCTCGGAAGTCGATCAAAAGTTTTTTCCTTGCATTTGTAGTACTAGTTGATATATCCAGGATCCATCCAGTGCACACCAGTTTTCTTTTTATTCGATTTTCCATGCGTTTCGGCCGTTTTTCCGGGAGGTTTTTACTGTGTGAACGCGGTGCCAGGAGCTCGTACTCAAACCACTCTGCCGCTGAGCCCCCCGCAGAGCAATATGGCGCCGCCCAGCGAAGATAATGGCAAAGCTAAAAAGGATATTACAAAATTACCGTGGCGTTGCGCCCATCACATAAGGGTGATATATACTGTAAATGGTATGTTATTATGTTTGGGCTATGGTTGTTCGAGTGCTTCACCCCCCCCCTTTAATAACTATGAATGGCAACTTAATTGTTGATAGAAAGGGTAATCGAGGTGAATTTCGGAAAAATAACGTTACTCGTTGTTACAACTCACAGTGCGGTACAGTTTACATGTAGCACTGCCTAAGGGTCTTGTACTTAATAACTATGAATGGTAACTTGATTGTTGATAGAAAGGGTAGAGGTGAATTTCGGAAAAATAACGTTACTCCTGTTGTAACAACTCAGTGCGGTACAGTTTACATGGAGCGACTGCATCACCTCGTGTAAACCCAGCTTATTGTCCTGAATGGTCGAGTCATTGGATGCAGAAGCAAAGCCATTCGTTCTCAGCCTTGGCTATTTTGTGGTTTACGTATGTTTCATCACATCACCGTCATCATATTAGGGGTCATTACAACAGTGAACATTTACCTATTGGTACGTAGCACTAACAATGTGATGGCCAGTATACTAATTTAAATCAATGTTGGTTGTATGTGAAATATGACCACCGTTGTACTATATGCTGCAGGTGAACTATTACAGTAATGTTTAAAACTGTGTAACCGTTCACCACGCAACATTGTAACATCAATGTTACCAACATTATAAAGTACTAATTCAAGGAGGGGGCATCTTAGAATTAGTACACTTTGTCCAAACAGGTAAATGTTGACTATTGTGAACGACCCTTCAGTTGCACAAACAAGTCATAATGTGCTACAACAGCAACTGTAGAATATACTATAAATAAAGCATCACAAACAAACATACTCGTTGACACTGTTTATTTGTAACGTGCGCACATCGTTGATCTGATGTATGCGGAGGGTGTTATTTCAACGTTTAGCTCGCGACTAATGACATGAGCCTTGTTACTCTGCAGCCTTCTTCTTGAGCAGGAACGAGTTCTTCTTCTGTTTCACGCGGTCGAGACGCTGGGCCCTCGACAATTTCCTGCGGTTCCACCTGGACACAACAGGGCACAGATGAACAAGGGAAGCATATTTGTACGACACAAGCATAACGGTGGTGTGACAGAGGACAACCATCGTCGCTAGCAAGGGGTGGTAGTACTACCCTGATCAACCTGTTGAAAGGTGGATTTGTCCTACCAGACGCGCCGCGCCTAAACTTCAACAGTGTTTCCAGGAAATGCCTATGATTACCCACCTGACTAGCAGCGATGGGTCCACAACCAAATAAACTTAAGTTCCCATATGTAGGCTTTGTAACTTTGAGCTCACAATCTCACTAGTTAACACAGCAACTGAAAAATCAGCATTTCAACCAGTTGATCTGCCAGAGGTACTGATGTAGTCAGAAGCCAACAAAAGTGTTCAATGTCAGAAGCCTCTGGCGGTGAGGATGAGGATAACAAAAGTTTTCAATATCTGGAAAACAGTTGAAGAAAACCTCAAAATCTGTTATCATCAATATTGAGATGCTAAGGCATTTGTCATAACGACAATATCTAACATTTGCCTCCACATAGCAAACTGAAATTTTTTTAACAGCGCACTTCATCGCCAGACCAGCCTGTCGCACCGAAATGGTTAATGAATAATAACTGGGACAAACCAAAGGGTGACCAAACACAATTAATAATCACTGGTTTAATGTACAATACTCCCATAATGTGTCAACTAGACACGTGACCAGTGTACATACCTCTTAACCTTGCCTTCCTTCCTCTCAGGTCCCTTCTTCGCTGCTGGATCCTCCCGGATGGCAGCATGAGTCTTCTTGTACATACCTTCAAGCTGCACAACACATGACCAATATACAAACTCATATTCAGAAGCAATCTCCTCCAATTGTTGCTTTTCATTCATAATATAGCTTATAAAGAAATTTGATAACATATTGGGTTAGACATTTCCCATGGACTTCACTGGACAGTAACCTCCACCTAGTGAACATTGCAGAAACAGCTCCAAAAAGATACGCTGATAATTTATTTTCAAAGCAGGTGGATTGGTTGAAAGGAACCTGTGACTACAGAACACTATTGTCATCCAGTTTTAGAAACCAAACAAGTTATACTGTTACAGGAACTTAATCAAAAGGCTATCTTGTGAATGTACAATGTGCCCAAGGCTGAAAACGAATGGCTTTGCTTCTGCATCAAATGACTCAACCATTCAGGACAATAAGCTGGGTTTACACGAGGTGATGCAGTCGCTCCATGTAAACTGTACCGCACTGTGAGTTGTAACAACACAGCTCCTTTTTAAGTGATGTCGCATGCGACGTTAAGGCCACACATGGCAGGTAAATAGGATAATTTTTTTATTTGTGCAAATCTTGCAATTTTTTTGCCAAAAGTATAGAATGGGTCTTAACGAGTAAAAAATATATTGAACTTTTGTCAGCCAGACCCCCATTTCCATGGTAACAAACAAAATGTCTGCCATTTTGAGCAATTATTGGCAAATTTGGAAACACTGCCATTCTTTATTGAACACATGATTATAATTCTTGCAAATCCATGTTCAGTACACATTCTACTATACAGACCAGAGCATTTGTTAAAATGTTGTTTTTATTTTTTAAATAATTTTTTTGTGAAGTGTGACAAAAATACTTCATTTTTGGCAACAAATACGTGTTTATCTTTCAAACTATTGATGATTTTTAAAATGTCTAGTCATTGTACAGAGTAAAGTATGCTGAATGCAACATTCAAAACCTTATTTGGATAGCATAATTACTCACGGAGATATCCTTTTTCCAAATGCAGAAAACATGTTTTTGAGAAAACGGCCGTCAAAGATTTGTTTACCATCAATGCTTCTGATACTTTCAAACTATGTGTCACATAGATATTTCCTTTGGCATGCTTATAGAAATTATTATACTGAATATAACAATGTAAACATTATGTTGCTGGCATAAGTACTTCCAGAGATATGCTTCCTGCAATTGTGATATATGAACCAAATAAAATGGCCACCATTTTGAAATTTGTGTGTGTCATTATTAATATACAACAGAAGTTTCTTTTCAGTATTCTTACCAGTATGGTTGATGGGACAGGAGGCCACCTGGCCTGTATAAGCTCCTTTATTAGCAGTTTTCTACAACTTCTGTTGATTTGAGTACTTGATTTTAGCAAATTTCTTTGGTAGGTATTTGCTAGGGTTGTGTATTTACTCAAATAATGACTTGATGCACGACTTGAAGGTGTTGAAGGAGTTGAAGTGTCATGTATCTGATAACATCAATCAGGGTTAATTCAACAAATAGAAAGCTGTTTCCAAATGTGTAACTTGTTCTCAGGTCACTCGCGGACAGGCTATAATGCCTATATACATAAAAAAAATTAACTAATTTTTTTAACCTCAGGAACAACTAAGAAACAACTAGACAGTAACAGAGTCCACAAGACAAACAAGGTTCCACAACATTCAGTCAAATCCGCCAGCCTTGTATGCTGGCCCTTCTTCCTCCTCGGCGCTTGACCTGTGCCACTGTTCTACTCCCAACTCCGCCGTCGGTCCCGGGAACCGTTGCCAGCGTCCGCGGTGTCGCTAACTTGTCGTCTCCAGTGATAACGCACGTATGCCGTATCTGGCTGTTTCACCGCCGAAAATGTCCTATTTGCACGTGCATCCCGCAGTTGCTGCGTTCTCCCTTTCTTTCTCTGCCCAAAAGCATGCTTTGTGGAAAACTTATTTGTTCTGACTCGATGATTACTTTCGCCATCGCTGTGTACACTTGGAAATAGCAACATCGTGCATTGTGGGAGATCACGCATCATATATGCAAATGTCCGCGCCATGTATGGAAATACCCGGGTCAATGCGGGTCGCAAGTACAGCGGAGCGTCCCGACGGTGACGTAGCATGATGCCGAATACCAAATAAGGAGATAGTCGGTAGAATACTGCTTGCATATATGACGATGTCCAGCGAATACGGGTCAAAGGGTGGGGATGCCGTCTAGACAGGCGGTTAGAGGACGGAAAGGGGAATCTATCCGTACCAAACAAGATGGCATACGGTGAATTTATGGCAGCGTTGCTAAGGTCTAAACATTGCATATTTTCGAACTTTTGAGAATCAAAACTGGATTATTACTTGATAGGGGTACACTTTATTCACGAATAAATGTGATTTAGAGGTATGTGATCGTTATAAAAATTACCGTTATTGATAATTAACATACAAAAAAGGACGAAGCACATTTTGAGCATATTTTTTCAAAATATGTAATTTCACCTGCCGTGTGTGGCCTTAAACGATTGTAACCTTTTCTAATGATGTAGTAATTGACTCAACAAGGTGGCGATATCGCCTCATGTAAACCCATCTTAGTAAAGTATGATGATTGCAAAATGGGTGTATGAAAAATCAGACAATGTGGTACTACATGTTATAAGCAACGCAGAAATTGCTGTTTGTACTTACGGACTCGGGGTTGACGCCAAGCTTGATGAACTGAGAGAACTGCTTCTTGAATGCATCCTCATCAGAGTCACGCAGGGTTGTCATATAGGTGGCAACGTGCTGGCCAAAGATGTGGTTGCGGTGGATGCCTGCGTTGAAGTCCTTTGTCTCACTGTCATAGCCGGGGAACCTCTTCATGCTGCGGAACACAACCAGTTGTAGATGAAACGTACAATCTGCACATCCATAGCGCCATATTTACATCTCTTCTTTGCAGTGGCATTTCGAGACTACTAGGCTGAGGACACTTCATGGATACTACAAATCTTGGCATAAGGAAAATATTCCAAATTAATGGACCCATGCCTGATATGAACAATTACGAAAACTGTAAGTTAAAAATAACTGAACACAAATACTGCAGCATGTGCATACTGCACGGCCACTTTCTTTCTGTCTTGCACACAGACATCCAGAATAAACAATATACACATCTCTTCAGTGCAGGCATGTAGTATGTCAGCATGCAACCAGAAACAGCTGTGTTCTCATGACAAATGCACTCGTGTCTAACAAAATCGACATCGAGACTGCCATTGTCACTGCAGTTCTGTGAAAATCCCAGCAGATTAATTAAAAAAACATACAAAAAGATATACACCACATCTATGCGAAGATGACGACATAGTTTGCGGCAATTACAGTGTCTCACCTGTGTGGCATGTCAAGCCCGCCATCGACCGCGCCCTTCAATGCTCCAAAGACACGCGCACCTGTCGTTGTTCGCACCAGCCCAACGTCCAGGTAGCAACGGAAGGCCCCTGGCTGGCCATCGATGCTCTCTACTTGATACTCTCCTCCATCCACGTCCTCTGTGCCAGTGTAGATGGAATCCAGCTTGAACTTTTGCAGAAGCTGCAGCACCCAAGGTGGACTTCAGTGGACTCAATATATGTGATGTGTTCAGTTGGCTCTCAGAATAAGGGTCAATTACATTATATCAATTCCAAACGCAAATTCCACTTGAAAAATACCAATTCCACATCGAAATAAAAGTATGTGAACAGAGCAACCATAGACATACTCAATGCCAAACTATTTCCTCAGTGTATCAATGAGTAACTGAATCCAACATTTGCACACTTATGTATGAAAACAATGTAAAATGTTTTCATATTTTAGGTTGATCAAAATTTAATACAAATGCCTCCTGGGCAGTAATGTGTACAGCCACATGCTTTATCACCACGTCCTCATATACAACATCTGTTGTGGCAAATAACATTTGCTTATGAAATGATCCACAACTTACTATGAAAATGTCTATATATTTTGTACATTACACCTGAAATTTGAAGACAACTGGAACTCACCCTGCGCGCAAGCAACAGACCCGTGCAGTAAGCAGCGGCATAGTTTGTCAACCCGACCTTGACGCCATAGCGAGGGAGCTCATGTGCATAGGCAGCACAGATAATGACATCTCCCTGAATCCTGGCGTACGCTACCTGCAAGAGAACGGTAATACAGTAATGATTTTGGCAGTACAACACCTATGCGGACACATAAGAAATGTCGCCAAATTCACTGGTACCCTTATGGTAACAAGGTGGAGTGAAAGATAAAAATAACAACGTTACAGATTCAAGCACTGAAAAGCTGGAATTACAGGCCCGAGCCCTAATTACAACATAACTACTGGGGAGGATAGCCAACAAGCTAAGCTGGAACCACCATGTTCTTCACATAGGAGCTGCGACACTTCTGCTCGGCTACATTTACCACTTTGTATGAATAATACAGATGACAGTCCTCCCTAAATAAAATTGTGCCACAACCAGTTTCCCTCATTCCACTGTCAGTGACAGATGGAAGGATATTTGTATAGAATGTGAATGGATGCATGCACCAAGCCACGTACCTGGCAAATGATGTCCTTGTTTGTGAACCGGACAATCATACGATACTTTGGTGTGTTGTATTTGCTTTTGTCCTGAATAACCAGCTGTTTGCGAGCCTGGTAATCAGTCCTTCCCTCTGTAAAGGCAACAACAACTATCACTGTATAAACAGCACATGCGATATGCATTGATCCAAGTTTCTCCTTTAGCAAGCCAAACAGAAATAGATTTACAGATAACGTTGTGTTTAATTACCACTTTCTTACATAATTGCTGTAATTATTTCCTACGATAAGCGTAATTTTTTTTTTGTCACCAAACACAGTTGAATTAATATACATAACAGGGTATACACGTCAAAAGATCGATAAATAATTGTAAACAGGGTTGTTTGATTTAAATCATTTGATTTATCATTTGATAAATCATTTGATTTAAATCACTCAAAAAAATCATTGATTTGTTTACTCACCGATTTACATGACTTTAACACAAATAACTGTTTGCAAGCATCGAGATCAACAAAGTTTTGTATGTTTTTTAATACAAAAGCACAACGTGTAGTTGTATTGTCACAAGATAGCCTGATAGTCAAATATTTTGACATTGTGTATGTTTGAGCTATTCCCTTTCTGAATGCAGTGAAACCACAAACTTGTCTTCAAGTGGAAGTATCTTTTCAAGTCAGAAGTCCTGAGTTAAAGTCCACTTAGACCTTGTGTTAGTTGTTACCAATTCAGTATGTTGACTCAGGTGAGACAGTCTGGGCTACACTTGTTTAATACTGTACCAGTTTGCAGTCTGGTTAGAGGTGCTAATCCACCCTCTCAGCAAACAATAATTATCATGGCTACAGCCACAGACACACAGCATGCTTTCCTTTTCAAGACAGATTATGCAACTACAGGGGGTGAGGCCTTGTGGACATTGTCTGTCTTTATATAAGTTATGCAGCGAGGAATGTCATATTTATTTGCATTCCGTGTTTTACGAAGGTGTCCTAAGTGGAGGTAGTATTACATGCAGTTTGTGCAACATTTGGGAATGTGAACATGATTAGACACTTGCCTCGCCTCCTCTTGTATTTCACTTGGAAGCGCTTGAAGTAAGCTTTATTCTTGACAACTTTCACGAACCCCTGAAAGAAAAATGAGACAACAGTTTTATTCATAGTTAATTTTGTTTGCAAAGCAGTGGTAATTAGCTTTGCCTCTGTTTATAGCAATGAGTAAAACACACAGTGCTCCAACTTGGCCATAGCATAACGGTCAGGAACCACCAGAACTACTGTATTCAAACTTTGCAATGACATGACTGAGAAAAAAGTTACTGTCATCCAGTTATAGCTTTGTAGTATATAAAGTACACCTCTAAAAAAAAATATGTAACTTGAATAACATTAATGGTTGTTTTCATCGATTTACTTCAGGGGTTCCAAAACTTTCTCAGCTGCAGGCCCCAAAAATGTTCATAGACCGAGTCCTCCAGCTTTGTGTTTTACATATATTATGCCATTCTAAATTAATTTAGCATGTTTGCCAAAGACCTGCTGGAACTATATGACGGCCGCCAGTTTGGGAACCTGTGGTCTAAGTAACAGCGTTAAAGTAAATAGATGTGTGAACTACCAGAAGTGTGATCTCACCAGAGAAGAAAACACAGTTTTTGATTGGTCAACATCAATGTTCCTCTATTTCTTACAAGTTCTGCTATTGAAGAGCATAACCTGCCTTATTTAGAGGTAGATCTACACTTTAAAACCATGTGCAAACATTCAAAATCATACTACATAATGTAATGTAGGTGGATTTTCTTAAAAAATTTATTAACACATTTTGGCAGCATTTTTTAGTAATTAAACTTGGCACCTAGGAGAAATAAAAACCAGCTAATGACTGATAAAGTGTTGTTCAAGAATAATATAGTCTATACATAAACTTAACAAAGATATTAGTGTTTGCTACATGCATGCCGACTTGTTCACTAACACAACAAGTCACTGTTGCATGTCACAGTTGATGTACCTCTGCTATTGTACGGACAGGCCCAGGGAGTTGGGACCCTGTCCGCCTTTACACAGAGGAGTCGCCATGCGAAAGATACCTGGTTTACAACACTGCACAAACATGTACAGTACAGGAGGGTACACAACTGGCCAGACGGGACAAATTTGTATGCTGCATTGTAAATAAAATATCTATCATGTCCATCTTTGTAACATGACAGAAGCTGGCTAAATCAGGATATAGTGATTGATTACAAAGCACCAGTGTCTTGGCAAAAATGTGGCTGGAATCAGTAGTAACCAGTTACTTTTATACAGGGTCCCTAATTTCCTAAATATTGTACTTCGATCAAAGAACAGTATTTCGACTGAAAGCTGTTTCTCAAGCTAGTCAGCTCGCTGACAGACCTTGCCACAAAAAAATAATTACATGACATGCATAACCATATCACACATTATAAAAGTAATATTTTTTCCAGATCTTGCACAGTATTTGACAGCGATCTGTTGATACCAGTGCATGCGAGAAACGTGGTTAGACAGTTTGTCATGACGCCGTAAACTTTGTCGCCAGTGACAAACGTTTAGAAACCAAGATGCCATTTAATTAGCGACTTCTTCAGAATAACAAATTTAGCAAGAGGCATCTTCAAACAAACACCAGAACTACTGTATTCAAACTTTGCAATGACATGACTGAGAAAAAATGACTGTCATCTAGTTATAGCTTTGTAGTATATAAAGTAAACCTCTAAAATAAAAATCTGTAACTTGAATAACATTAATGGTTGTTTTCATCGATTTACTTCAGGGGTTCCAAAACTTTCTCAGCTGCAGGCCCCAAAAATGTTCATAGACCGAGTCCTCCAGCTTTGTGTTTTACATGTATTATGCCATTCTAAATTAATTTAGCATGTTTGCCAAAGACCTGCTGGAACTACATGACGGCCGCCAGTTTGGGAACCTGTGGTCTAAGTAACAGCGTTAAAGTAAATAGATGTGTGAACTACCAGAAGTGTGATCTCACCAGAGAAGAAAACAGTTTTTGATTGGTCAACATCAATGTTCCTCTATTTCTTACAAGTTCTGCTATTGAAGAGCATAACCTGCCTTATTTAGAGGTAGATCTACACTTTAAAACCATGTGCAAACATTCAAAATCATACTACATAATGTAATGTAGGTGGACTTTCTTAAAAAATTTATTAACACATTTTGGCAGCATTTTTTAGTAATTAAACTTGGCACCTAGGAGAAATAAAAACCAGCTAATGACTGATAAAGTGTTGTTCAAGAATAATATAGTCTATACATAAACTTAACAAAGATATTAGTGTTTGCTACATGCATGCCGACTTGTTCACTAACATAACAAGTCACTGTTGCATGTCACAGTTGATGTACCTCTGCTATTGTACGGACAGGCCCAGGGAGTTGGGACCCTGTCCGCCTTTACACAGAGGAGTCGCCATCCGAAAGATACCTGGTTTACAACAATGCACAAACATGTACAGTACAGGGTACACAACTGGCCAGACGGGACAAATTTGTATGCTGCATTGTAAATAAAATATCTATCATGTCCATCTTTGTAACATGACAGAAGCTGGCTAAATCAGGATATAGTTATTGATTACAAAGCACCATATCACACATTATAAAAGTAATATTTTTTCCAGATCTTGCACAGTATTTGACAGCGATCTGTTGATACCAGTGCGTGCGAGAAACGTGGTTAGACAGTTTGTCATGACGCCGTAAACTTTGTCGCCAGTGACAAACGTTTAGAAACCAAGATGCCATTTAATTAGCGACTTCTTCAGAATAACAAATTTAGCAAGAGGCGTCTTCAAACATGTGGGATGTCAAAACTAACTAGTCAGACTGCTCAAAGAACAATCTCCACGTCGTAAGTTAGAACGGGTCCCATACATACCGCACCTTGTACGAACGAATAGATGACTTAAAATCCACAAAAATAGTAACCCATTTCTATACATCGGCTATCTATATTACAACACGGGATTCTATAAACATTTATTAATGCGGTGGTTATTTTCATTCGATTAGAAGGTCTCACCATTTTAAGTTACACCGGCGTATACTACGATAGCTTCGGCTGGGGGCTGACAACTTTTGGAAAAGGACGAGGTTCCGCCTTATTGCGGTAGTCTGTAATAATGTCGTAAAATTAACTTTGCGTTTGTTAAATCTTAATATAGTGATCTACGTAACTATTGTTAGTTGAGTAATGTTAATTAAGGAGTTGATCGGTTTTGTTTAAATGTATTTGAATGCATAAAGGTTTTACGACATACATAGAGGATGTAACCACCCTTTGGCACTTTGGTAACCAATGAAACCGTCAGGCGGACGTGATCTGCGTTTTAAACGTGAAATAAGTGAACATGCTTGAAAAATATGTTTTATTTCTTATCCTTGGCCACCACACCAGATGTGCACTGTTAGCATCTCATTCCAGTCACCTTAATGCAAACATATATGTTCGCTTATACCGTTGGCTCAAAAGTAACTCTTCAAAAATTGAAACTTGTTTCTCAAATTCGTAATGTTGAAGCTTGAAGTTGAACCTCGGCTCGGTGCGTGTTTAGACTTGTTTGAGTTCTAGTTGGGCTATCGCTAACATTTATATATTTGCGAAAGGCAGTATGGCTTCTGGCGGTACAGATGACAACGCACATCTGTACAGAAATGTGCAAGAATTAAAATATCGATTGGAATTAACCGAAACGTCGTTGAATTCGTTGGATGCACTGGATGGCGACAAAAAAGGGTGTGTACATCTCGGACCTGTGGCTATGCCTTTGACTGTGTATTTGACAGTTCTGACAGTGAAACGGATTATCGGAACAGACAGCTCTCCGCGTTTACCTAGTTCATTATAATACAACTTACGTTTGCACCAAAAGTGCAGGTTGTCGGTAATTACTTAATGAAAGACTTCAAACATTAACACATATTTTGTTGAATTTGTTAGAATTGCACAAAATACAATCTACAGTTGTCAAGAGTGACATATCAGCCTAAACAAATGGAAGAAAAGAAAAGAATTGCATTTATTTTGACCCAAAACAGTACAGTCTTTGTACATAATTAGCACAGCGTATATATACGTGCATATTATATGCACGAAAATATACAAAATTATGCATATTATCATACAAGCATATATGATTGTATATGCATATTCATTCAAAGACGCATTAATAACCATGTGTTGACATATACGTCGGTAATGCTAGCAATGCTAACTTCATATAGTATATTACTATATGAAGTTAATAGTATACTTGTGTACAAACATGGTATACCCGCACAATTGCTCAAATAAAAAGTTCATGTATTCGTGTCACGAAGGCTCCCTTTAAAACTAAAATTAATTGCTATCATAGGAGCCACCCAACTGCATTGACACGTTGAAGCTTTACTAATGTGAGACTTTCCTTCACTTGCAGTATGGTTCGTCAGCGACAATCGGATTGTATATTTAATTGTGCATCTAGCAAAGAACATTTATTTGTACATTATAACACCAGTAACGGTGAGTGCCGGGAAAGGCGGAAGTCTCAATGTTTAACATTAACGATGCTTCTTTATTTATTATGTATTGTGATCGGGGCCGACTCCAATCAATAAATTGTGACTCCCAGGCCTGTTAGTGGGGGCTACGTTATAAAAGCACATGCATAACTTTACATTGTTTGAACACAACTTTATATCATTACCATACAAAACAAATAATCTTGTGTGTTATAGTGCTGGAGTGCGTTTTACAACGACATTTATGAGTTTTGACAAATATAGCACTGTTGAATGAAACATCTGTCTTGATATGTTTCCAAGATGTATGCTTTTACATGATTTATGAAACCGTGCAAGCTGTGCGTAAATATTTTATTCAATATCGCTTCAAGCGTTGAGTTTATTACATGAGGCAAACTATGCCTAAGACACTGTTGTGTGAATTTGTTATTTGTTTGTGTGATATGTACTTTTGAAAGCCCCCAAGTGAACACTATTATTCGAAATGAGAGGTAATTGTAAGTACACTGGTAAATTATTGTTTATAAATTTATAATAAAACTTGAGTTCTTGCAAATGAAAAATATCCTTAAGTTGTATAATTAAAAAAAAAATTGAAAAGTTGTTCGGTATGGGCGTTATATTTACTTAAACTTGTTAACTGTATTGCTTTTTTTGTAGTCTTTGAAGCCTACTGCACTGGAACCCATATACCAAAATACAATAGTTTAAATGAGAAAATATCATCTAGAGTTATATAGCATAATCTTTATGGCGGTTGGTAAATAATGTTTTAATTTATTTAGTACACCTATTGTATGAGAGTATCTGTTTGATAATATATTGGTGTGATCTTTTCAGTTGAGCTGCTCGTTTACTGTTAGACCCAAAAAGTTAAATTTTAAAACTTTCTATGTTTATATTGTCTATTTGTAAGATTAGTGGATCAACCCTTCTGTGGATATTTTTAAGTATGATATACTTCAATTTATTTCAATCAATTTATTGCAATTTAGCCATGTGCTTGTGTTGTTTAATTCTTTGTTGATATTTTGTGATATGGTTTAATTTGGCGATGCTTTAAAAGAATGTAAATGACTTACTAAGGTTGTGTCGTCAGCATACATGATCAAATTGAATTTTTTTTATATCGTTAATCTCAACGTACTGTGTACAATGTGAGAGATAGCTTTTCAGTAGTTCAAGAGTTGTTTATCTTATTCCATAGTAGTTTAATTTATCTAGTAAAATATCATGATCTAACGTATCAAAGGCTTTTGATAAATCAAGGTAAATATTTATTGGTACTTCATTCTTGTCCATATATGTTATTTTTCGATCCACTAGTTCTGAGGCGGCTAGTTCCGTGGAATGAGCTGTTCTAAGTCTTTATTGGCTTTATGAAAGAGTTTATTTTGTTCAATGAAATTAATTATATATTTGTTTAAAAAATACTTTTTCGAAGATTTTCGGTAAAGTCAGTAAAAGTGATATTGGTCTATAATTTTTCATTTGCGTTTTATCACCATTTTTGTAAATTGGAATTACCCTTGCTTTTTTAAGTTGGTTTGGGAATATCCCGGTATTTATTGATTGGTTTATGATTATTGCTAGGGGCTTTGCTTAGACATGCTGTGCCGCTTTTATTAATTTCATTGATATATGTCATCATAACCTTGGCTATTTTTTGAGGCCATGTTGTTTATGAGATGTTTTATTTCATCTTCACTTATGTTTTCAAATTTGAAGTTGGTGTTGTGTTGTTCACTGAGATACATTTTGTAATTGCTATTGCTTGAGTTGTGTTTACTGTTAGCTAGGCTAGAACCAATATTTGTAAAGAATGTATTGAAGGCATTTGCTATTTCCTTTTTATCTGTAGGTCATCCTTTTCTTTTATATTTTCTGTAATGTTATTGTTTTTTGTGTTTTTGTCAAGTAAGTTATTTTTTGTGGACCACATTTTGCCGATATCGGTTTTTGTATTTGGTGAAACATGCATTATAATATGATTTTTTGCTAAGCAAATACTTCGTTTTAGAATGTTATTATATTTTTTTCAAATTTGTTTTAATAGTCAAGTAGTCAGTGCTTTCAGATTGGGTAATTTTCAGTTTTTTTTATAAAGTTTGTCTCGGTATCTTATAGATTTCAAAATGCCACTAGTTACCAAGTTGTCTTTATATTTTATATTTGTTGAATTTTACTACTGTAGTTGGCATATGCATATTCTTAGCTTTAATGATGGTCTCTTGCAGAATATTATAAGTTTCATTTGGACTAGCTTGGCTTAGTTTATTTACTGTCTGTATAATTTTTTTTACAAAACAAAATAGCCTGGCTGTTTTGTGTATTGATTAGAGAGTGTGTGGAGAAATATGAAGTAAGGCTGATGATCAGACGTTTGTTTTGTTAAAAATCCTTGACTTCGAGTGGATTGCTGATTTGCTCAATTTACAAAAGAAATTTTCAATTAATGTACCACTGTTTGTTGACAGTCTAGTAGGAAGCGTTATTTGTGGGTAAAAACTGAGTGAAATCAGTGTGTAAAAAAAATCACTGTTATATTCGCCAGAGATTATGACATTAGCATTTAACAAGATTTAACAAGATTGCCATCCCAAACAACAAGTTCGATCTCTCGTAAACATTACATAACCTAAATTTAATGTTTCAAGTCTTGATAATATAGGCGATAGTTCATTTGTAAATTGCCTGTATTTTTCGTTTAAATCTTTGGGTGGTCTATACAGGTTTCCTAATACTAGTTTGTTGGATAATCTACCACCAGATACTTGAACAAATTGTCCTTCCCAATCTTCATATTGATCTAATTTGAGCATAAGCTTATGGCTGAATTTTTTTATGTATATTATTAGGCCTCCTTTATCACTGCACGTCTTGCCTTGAATACAATTATATCTCTAATTGAATTTGTGATGTATCTTCATTTTTGGAATACCAACTTTCTAGTATGCATATTGCACTAAATGCAAAGTTAATTTGTTCTAGTTCCTCTACAAAGGCTTCAAGTTCACAGAATTTAACATTAAAGGACTGTATATCTGTGCTGAATATTGTGAGGTGTCATATGTGTAGATTTTGCCAAATTGCTGAAACTGTCGGCATCAAAATATGATGAATGGCGTATTATAGACATGTGGTTTGTGTTGCCGCTATATTTATCATTTAACCATAGAACATTAAGTAATGAGTTTTGTTTAACACCTCTTGCACCGAAGAAACAATTGATCATCTGTCATCTATACTATGGATTGTGTTTGGTGCAACTAAACCACCCAGTGGGCTAAACACAGCAGGTGGTCTGGTATGTGGGAATGCTTGACCGAGTAATGGAAATGAATCAGTGGTCACTGGTATACAGCCATACATGTTGTTATAAGAATAGATGGCATGGACTGAAGTGTTGTTGTCTTTATATAGAAGAAAGTCGTCATTGGATGTTATCTCATTTACCTTATTTGCCAGATTTTCACCACGCTTTTCCGTTGAGCGAAGAAGATCATAATACACATAAATAGGGTTAGGAATCCATGATAAGTCGCTAAGTGTTTTCTTAGAGGTTGAATATGCATTGTGTTTGATTGGTTTCCATATTTAAAGCGAAAACAAAAGTCATGGTTTTGGGACTGCACACATTCTCTAAAATCAAGAATATCATGCTAGTGATTTACTCAGAATGTGTTCTAAAAGTGGTAGATTCCAGTCATTTCTACAGTTAACTGACGGCTGACATGTTTACAAGCATGACCAATAAACACATTCACAGTTCTGTGAAATCAGGTAACCTAAACTACTTTGTGACATTAAGAGCTGCTGGTTTACACAGAACCAATGCAAAGTCTCAAACAAATGGGCTGTTAAGTCAGAAAGAGGACTGGTTTAAGAAACAAAGATCAACATATGTTACATAAGTTGAGTTTGGATGCAAATAATATGGCCATATTCTATTTGCAAGTGTAGGAATAGGTGTATACAAATATATTTTCATTTGATGAGGGATTGTTGCCAGACTACAGCACCCATGACGTAGGGTTATCTAACAGTATGACTCGGCCCATGACGTAGGGTTATCTAACAGTATGACGCGGCCCATGACGTAGGGTTATCTAACAGTATGACGCGGCCCATGACGTAGGGTTATCTAACAGTATGACGCGGCCCATGACGTAGGGTTATCTAACAGTATGACGCGGCCCATGAAATAAAGATGCGTGTTCAACAAGGTTTTCCTAGTAAACTACTGGCGTGATATTCTTAATTGGAGTTGCAAATGGTTATGTTTTAGTAGCTTGAATAAGTGCATAGGCTAAAAACATTGTATCTTGAAGAACGTTTCTCTTTAAGGTAAACCTGTACATATATGAAATTAATAATAGAAAGAGTGTTCTGAATCTGTAATGTCCTACACTACAGACACATCATGCCATGTTTCGGTCGGCATAGTAATTTCAGTGCTGAAACAGAATGTTCTAGAAAGTATCGAATGTATTACCCAAAATAGGGCATGGTGGTAGGGACCTAGAGAATTCCTAGTGTTTATTATAGTTAGGAAGAAACTATTTTCAAATACGTTCAATGTAACCGTGGTCTATCCTAGAATAGAATAATAGACGTTGTTGTTGCATGCAGACAGGGCAACATGGACGAGGGTCCAGCACTCACCATGGCTGATCTATCAACAGAAGACCGAACCACGAGACAAGTGGAATCACTGGCTCATGCTGCCTCACACAGGAAACTGGCTAGTCGGTCTTCTAGCGAGACTTCAAATAATGTGGACGACCCATGTCGTGGACTCATTGAAAACACAGCTATAAGTAGTTTGGTAAGTGACAATCAGTGTCAATCGTCTTCACTGCTGGGTTCAGTTACAGTGGTCAATTATAATTAATAAAATAATAATAATAAAAGATATATATAACTCCATATTCACTGAGGATTCTGTGGCACCTTAGAATTACCCGGCCTCATAAAATGGTTATTTCAATTACAGGTGTAAAATCAATTGCAGTGACACTGTAATTGTAATTAATTATACGATTACAATTAAACCCTGGTGGTCCTGTTTGTTTGAAGGTACAACATCTGATCAGTTACATCGTAAAATCATATATATAGTTTTTAATTTTTTGTGAGTGAAAAAGGCAACAAAGAACAAACCAGTTTACATCAACATTATTAAGGCAAGTTATAAAATACATTATATATATATAATTAAAGTATATATATACTTTATTACTATTAAATAAAATATTATTAAAATTTGATATATGCATTTAAAAAAACAATTGTTTTTGATGGAAAAGCAAAATGTTTGATGCATATGAGGAACAGGGGACAACATTGCATTTAAATGCAAATGTTACATTTTCAAACACATTTGAGCCCAGGTCTGTTATCATCTCTCTTCCACAATGCCCTCATCGTGAAAAGTAAGTATATCCCTCCTGTGTGTTTTGGCCAGAACAATGCCACAGTGTCAGTCATTGTAACAGAGACATTGTCTGTTTGTAGAAGACAACGTCATCATCACTGTCGGTGTCGACGTGTTATGACACGGAGGGTCTGAGGATGAAACTGCAGGAGCTGCGGGACAGGAACACAGATCTTGTTTGTCAGAACAACCGACTGCACAATGAGGTCGAAGCGGTCTGCGCCAAGCTGCAGGAAGCCAACAACCAGGTAGGATACAAGAGTTTTAATCTTCCTCTGTATTTATGTTCTTCCTTGTTGCTCTCTTTATGTCATAAAGGGGTGAGGTTAGTCCATGTATTGCTGCATCACCCCAGCTGTTATCCCTTTCCACTTCGCCCTTCAGCAACCTTCTCCATCCTCTTGTCATCCTCATCTGCCTCTCTTATATAGATCCCTCGTTACATAGTCCTCTCTGTGAGGCCACGCAGGTTACACATTCACACCATTAGTGGGTTAAAGATAGAGACCACCTCTCTGTGAGGCCACGCAGGTTACACATTCACACCATTGGTGGGTTAAAGATAGAGACCACCTGTCTGTGAGGCCACGCAGGTTACACATTCCCACCATTGGTGGGTTAAAGATAGAGACCACCTCTCTGTGAGGCCACGCAGGTTACACATTCCCACCATTGGTGGGTTAAAGATAGAGACCACCTCTCTGTGAGGCCACGCAGGTTACACATTCCCACCATTGGTGGGTTAAAGATAGAGACCACTACTCTGTGAGGCCACGCAGGTTACACATTCCCACTATTGGTGGGTTAAAGATAGAGACCACCTCTCTGTGAGGCCACGCAGTTACACATTCACACCATTGGTGGGTTAAAGATAGAGACCACCTCTCTGTGAGGCCACGCAGGTTACACATTCCCACCATTGGTGGGTTAAAGATAGAGACCACCTCTCTGTGAGGCCACGCAGGTTACACATTCCCACCATTGGTGGGTTAAAGATAGAGACCACCTCTCTGTGAGGCCACGCAGGTTACACATTCCCACCATTGGTGGGTTAAAGATAGAGACCACCTCTCTGTGAGGCCACGCAGGTTACACATTCCCACCATTGGTGGGTTAAAGATAGAGACCACCTCTCTGTGAGGCCACGCAGGTTACACATTCCCACCATTGGTGGGTTAAAGATAGAGACCACTACTCTGTGAGGCCACGCAGGTTACACATTCCCACCATTGGTGGGTTAAAGATAGAGACCACTACTCTGTGAGACCACTACTCTGTGAGGCCACGCAGTTACACATTCACACCATTGGTGGGTTAAAGATAGAGACCACCTCTCTGTGAGGCCATGACAGGTTACACATTCACACCATTGGTGTGTTAAAGATAGAGACCACTACTCTGTGAGGCCATGACAGGTTACACATTCACACCATTGGTGGGTTGGAGATAGAGACCACCTCTCTGTGAGGCCACAACAGGTTACACATTCACACCATTGGTGGGTTGGAGATAGAGACCACCACTCTGTGAGGCCATGACAGGTTACACATTCACACCATTGGTGGGTTGGAGATAGAGACCACCTCTCTGTGAGGCCATGACAGGTTACACATTCACACCATTGGTGGGTTGGAGATAGAGACCACCACTCTGTGAGGCCATGACAGGTTACACATTCACACCATCGGTGGGTTGGAGATAGAGACCACCACTCTGTGAGGCCATGACAGGTTACACATTCACACCATTGGTGGGTTGGAGATAGAGACCACCACTCTGTGAGGCCACAACAGGTTACACATTCACACCATTGGTGGGTTGGAGATAGAGACCACCACTCTGTGAGGCCATGACAGGTTACACATTCACACCATCGGTGGGTTGGAGATAGAGACCACCACTCTGTGAGGCCATGACAGGTTACACATTCACACCATCGGTGGGTTGGAGATAGAGACCACCACTCTGTGAGGCCACAACAGGTTACACATTCACACCATTGGTGGGTTGGAGATAGAGACCACCACTCTGTGAGGCCATGACAGGTTACACATTCACACCATCGGTGGGTTGGAGATAGAGACCACCACTCTGTGAGGCCATGACAGGTTACACATTCACACCATCGGTGGGTTGGAGATAGAGACCACCACTCTGTGAGGCCACAACAGGTTACACATTCACACCATTGGTGGGTTGGAGATAGAGACCACCACTCTGTGAGGCCACAACAGGTTACACATTCACACCATCGGTGGGTTGGAGATAGAGACCACCACTCTGTGAGGCCATGACAGGTTACACATTCACACCATCGGTGGGTTGGAGATAGAGACCACCACTCTGTGAGGCCATGACAGGTTACACATTCACACCATCGGTGGGTTGGAGATAGAGACCACCACTCTGTGAGGCCATGACAGGTTACACATTCACACCATCGGTGGGTTGGAGATAGAGACCACCACTCTGTGAGGCCACAACAGGTTACACATTCACGCCATTGGTGGGTTGGAGATAGAGACCACCACTCTGTGAGGCCATGACAGGTTACACATTCACACCATCGGTGGGTTGGAGATAGAGACCACCACTCTGTGAGGCCATGACAGGTTACACATTCACACCATTGGTGGGTTGGAGATAGAGACCACCACTCTGTGAGGCCACAACAGGTTACACATTCACACCATTGGTGGGTTGGAGATAGAGACCACCACTCTGTGAGGCCACAACAGGTTACACATTCACACCATCGGTGGGTTGGAGATAGAAACCACCACTCTGTGAGGCCACAACAGGTTACACATTCACACCATTGGTGGGTTGGAGATAGAGTCCACCACTCTGTGAGGCCATGACAGGTTACACATTCACACCATTGGTGGGTTGGAGATAGAGACCACCACTCTGTGAGGCCACAACAGGTTACACATTCACACCATTGGTGGGTTGGAGATAGAGACCACCACTCTGTGAGGCCACAACAGGTTACACATTCACACCATTGGTGTGTTAAAGATAGAGACCACCACTCTGTGAGGCCATGACAGGTTAAACATTCACACCATTGGTGGGTTGGAGATAGAGACCACCACTCTGTGAGGCCATGACAGGTTACACATTCACACCATTGGTGGGTTGGAGATAGAGACCACCACTCTGTGAGGCCATGACAGGTTACACATTCACACCATTGGTGGGTTGGAGATAGAGACCACCACTCTGTGAGGCCACAACAGGTTACACATTCACACCATTGGTGTGTTAAAGATAGAGACCACCACTCTGTGAGGCCATGACAGGTTACACATTCACACCATTGGTGGGTTGGAGATAGAGACCACCACTCTGTGAGGCCACAACAGGTTACACATTCACACCATTGGTGGGTTGGAGATAGAGACCACCACTCTGTGAGGCCATGACAGGTTACACATTCACACCATCGGTGGGTTGGAGATAGAGACCACCACTCTGTGAGGCCATGACAGGTTACACATTCGCACCATCGGTGGGTTGGAGATAGAGACCACCACTCTGTGAGGCCACAACAGGTTACACATTCACACCATTGGTGGGTTGGAGATAGAGACCACCACTCTGTGAGGCCACAACAGGTTACACATTCACACCATCGGTGGGTTGGAGATAGAGACCACCACTCTGTGAGGCCATGACAGGTTACACATTCACACCATCGGTGGGTTGGAGATAGAGACCACCACTCTGTGAGGCCATGACAGGTTACACATTCACACCATCGGTGGGTTGGAGATAGAGACCACCACTCTGTGAGGCCACAACAGGTTACACATTCACACCATTGGTGGGTTGGAGATAGAGACCACCACTCTGTGAGGCCATGACAGGTTACACATTCACACCATCGGTGGGTTGGAGATAGAGACCACCACTCTGTGAGGCCACAACAGGTTACACATTCACACCATCGGTGGGTTGGAGATAGAGACCACCACTCTGTGAGGCCATGACAGGTTACACATTCACACCATCGGTGGGTTGGAGATAGAGACCACCACTCTGTGAGGCCACAACAGGTTACACATTCACACCATTGGTGGGTTGGAGATAGAGACCACCACTCTGTGAGGCCACAACAGGTTACACATTCACACCATCGGTGGGTTGGAGATAGAGACCACCACTCTGTGAGGCCATGACAGGTTACACATTCACACCATCGGTGGGTTGGAGATAGAGACCACCACTCTGTGAGGCCATGACAGGTTACACATTCACACCATCGGTGGGTTGGAGATAGAGACCACCACTCTGTGAGGCCACAACAGGTTACACATTCACACCATTGGTGGGTTGGAGATAGAGACCACCACTCTGTGAGGCCACAACAGGTTACACATTCACACCATTGGTGTGTTAAAGATAGAGACCACCACTCTGTGAGGCCATGACAGGTTACACATTCACACCATTGGTGGGTTGGAGATAGAGACCACCACTCTGTGAGGCCACAACAGGTTACACATTCACACCATTGGTGGGTTGGAGATAGAGACCACCACTCTGTGAGGCCATGACAGGTTACACATTCACACCATCGGTGGGTTGGAGATAGAGACCACCACTCTGTGAGGCCATGACAGGTTACACATTCACACCATCGGTGGGTTGGAGATAGAGACCACCACTCTGTGAGGCCAAAACAGGTTACACATTCACACCATTGGTGGGTTGGAGATAGAGACCACCACTCTGTGAGGCCACAACAGGTTACACATTCACACCATCGGTGGGTTGGAGATAGAGACCACCACTCTGTGAGGCCATGACAGGTTACACATTCACACCATCGGTGGGTTGGAGATAGAGACCACCACTCTGTGAGGCCATGACAGGTTACACATTCACACCATTGGTGGGTTGGAGATAGAGACCACCACTCTGTGAGGCCACAACAGGTTACACATTCACACCATTGGTGGGTTGGAGATAGAGACCACCACTCTGTGAGGCCACAACAGGTTACACATTCACACCATCGGTGGTTTGGAGATAGAGACCACCACTCTGTGAGGCCATGACAGGTTACACATTCACACCATCGGTGGGTTGGAGATAGAGACCACCACTCTGTGAGGCCATGACAGGTTACACATTCACACCATCGGTGGGTTGGAGATAGAGACCACCACTCTGTGAGGCCACAACAGGTTACACATTCACACCATTGGTGGGTTGGAGATAGAGACCACCACTCTGTGAGGCCACAACAGGTTACACATTCACACCATCGGTGGGTTGGAGATAGAGACCACCACTCTGTGAGGCCATGACAGGTTACACATTCACACCATTGGTGGGTTGGAGATAGAGACCACCTCTCTGTGAGGCCATGACAGGTTACACATTCACACCATTGGTGGGTTGGAGATAGAAACCACCACTCTGTGAGGCCATGACAGGTTACACATTCACACCATTGGTGGGTTGGAAATAGAGACCACCTCTCTGTGAGGCCATGACAGGTTACACATTCACACCATTGGTGGGTTGGAGATAGAGACCACCACTCTGTGAGGCCATGACAGGTTACACATTCACACCATTGGTGGGTTGGAGATAGAGACCACCTCTCTGTGAGGCAATGACAGGTTACACATTCACACCATTGGTGGGTTGGAGATAGAGACCACCTCTCTGTGAGGCCATGACAGGTTACACATTCACACCATTGGTGGGTTGGAGATAGAGACCACCTCTCTGTGAGGCCACAACAGGTTACACATTCACACCATTGGTGGGTTGGAGATAGAGACCACCACTCTGTGAGGCCATGACAGGTTACACATTCACACCATCGGTGGGTTGGAGATAGAGACCACCACTCTGTGAGGCCATGACAGGTTACACATTCACACCATCGGTGGGTTGGAGATAGAGACCACCACTCTGTGAGGCCATGACAGGTTACACATTCACACCATCGGTGGGTTGGAGATAGAGACCACCACTCTGTGAGGCCACAACAGGTTACACATTCACACCATTGGTGGGTTGGAGATAGAGACCACCACTCTGTGAGGCCATGACAGGTTACACATTCACACCATTGGTGGGTTGGAGATAGAGACCACCTCTCTGTGAGGCCACAACAGGTTACACATTCACACCATTGGTGGGTTGGAGATAGAGACCACCACTCTGTGAGGCCATGACAGGTTACACATTCACACCATTGGTGGGTTGGAGATAGAGACCACCTCTCTGTGAGGCCATGACAGGTTACACATTCACACCATTGGTGGGTTGGAGATAGAGACCACCTCTCTGTGAGGCCACAACAGACAGACAGACAGACAGACAGACAAAATCGTTTATTTATCCATTTGTACATAGTATTACAGTAACTGTAATTCCTATTAATTAATATATTTAGTACAACGTGGATTTGGGAGACTCCTATTAAGACTAAAGAAGTCGCTCTCATAGGAGCCACCTTGGTACGTTTTCATTGAATTTATTGTATATTTCCGCTTGTGTAGATTAACGTTAACACGTACAGCTAGATTAATTATTTATTATTGACCATGCGTGCAAGTGTAGCAGTTAACTTCGGTGCATATGCATACATAGCTTTTTATAATAATTTTTTTAGCATAAGATATATATCCCTGTAAGCTGTGTGTGGTCACCTTATCTTTTAATATGTCTGGAGTATTGTTGATGATATGTGGTAAATTATATTTCAGACACTTTTTTGCAAATTCGTGTTGTGTTCTAAATGTGTGTATTTTGTTGTGTTTACGCGTGAAATGATTATGTATGTGTGTATTCTGGTTTATCGGCCAGCTTTGTAAGTATGCTGGTAATTGTTTGTGTATGAATTTATAATAAAATCGTAGTATCTGTACTTTAAGTAAGTCTTCAACCTTTAGAACAGAGAGGCTTTTAAATAATGGTTCCGTATGTGAGTTATATTTGGTTACAGATATTATTCTAATTGCTTTCTTCTGTAATTTTATTATCCTATTACACTGATATCCCCAAATCATTAGGCAGTAATTTATGTGGGGTAATATTAATGAATTATACAGTATAATTCTGATACTTTTTGGTAAGACATGCTTCAATTTGTTTATAATTCCGATTGTCCTAGAACACTTATTTGCTATTTTCTCAATGTGTTTATTCCAATTTAAATGTGTGTCTAATATTAAACCTAAGAAGTTGAAATGTTGGACTCTTTCAATGTTTACACCATCTATTGTTAGTGTTGGTACTGTTACCTTTTTGTTTGGCATTTGAAAAATCATATATTTAGTTTTGTTGATATTTAATGTTAATTTATTTAATTTTAACCATTCTGCTATGTTGTGTAGTTCTGTATTTATCATATGTTCAGTATTTGGATTGTTTGTACCATTTGTAAAAGACCCGAGCGTACTTACTAGAGAAGTATCATCGGCATATGTAATGAATTTAAAGACATTACTGGCTTGTGAGAAATCGTTAATATATATAATGAATAACAGAGGACCTAGTATTGAGCCTTGTGGGACTCCCGTGTTTATAGGTAAGACATTTGATTTTATGTCATCAATTTTTACAAATTGCTCACGGTTTGTTAAGTAACTCTTTAGTAATTGTAATGCTGATGGTTCCAACCCATAATGTTCTAATTTTTTTAAGAGGATTGTGTGGTCAAGTGTATCAAATGCTTTCGATAAATCAAGAAATATACTGATGGGTAATTGGTTGTTATCCAAGTGTGTAGTGATCCTATCGACTATTTCTAGAGCTGCATATTCAGTTGAATGGTGGGGTCTGAATCCATATTGACTATCAGACAGTAGTTTTGTATTAGTAAAATACATGAGTAATTGGTTATTCATAATTCTTTCCAATACTTTTGAAATAACAGGCAAAAGGGATATTGGTCTATAATTTGTGAATAATGTGGGATCATTTTTCTTAAATATAGGAATAACTTTTGCTACTTTAAGTTTGTCAGGAAATTGTCCTGTGTTCAGCACTTGATTTATTAATAATGTTAAAGGTTTCACTATATCTGGTTCAATAAGTTTTAATAATTTGCTGGATATTCCATCACAACCATAGCTATTTTTATTTGGAAGGTTATTGATTATTTGTGATACGGATTCCTCTTGTATTTCTGTGAATCTGAAACCATTTGTATTCTTGTTTTTGAGAAATTTAGTGATATTATTTGCAGTTGTACATTGTATGTTTTCCGCAAGATTAGGGCCTGTTTCCGTAAAGATATGATTAAATTCATTAGCTATGTCAATCTTATTAGTATATGTCTTGTTATTTTGTTTAAAATATGTTGGAAATTGCGTACTAGATTTGTGTCTTGATATAATTTCATTAATTGCTTTCCATGTATTTGCTGCATTAAATTTGTATTTGTCGAAAAGTTGTACATAGTGTAATCTCTTTGCTTCACGAATGTTCTTCTTAAGTATTACGTTGTATGTTTTTAGATTAGTGCAACTTGTGGTATATTGTGCACAATCAGGATCTAACATCTTCAGTTGTTTGTATAATTTATCTCTATATTTAATTGATCTTAATATACCTTTCGTTATCCAGTTTGATTTTTTATGTCTGTATTTGTGGAATTTGACAACTTTGGTTTGTATGTGTTTATTTTTAGTCGTTTCTATTATTTGATCTATAAGGTTATAATTGGAATTTGTATCAGCATTAGGACTCTTATCCATTTTGCTATAAATGTCTGCTGCATGAATGTCATGTTTAACTTTTAATAAGGCTTCATTAGTTTCCATGTGTATCTTAGTTGTTTTAGGATTTAATTGTTTGTTTTGTGTTGTGTCCATAAAGATAAAATAGGGTTGGTGATCTGAGAATTGTTTTATGAGTATACCTGCTCTGCTCTCTAGAATTGTTTTTGTTAATTTACAGAAAAGATTATCTATTAGTGTACCGTGTTTTTCTGAAAATCTAGTTGGTAGTGTAATTTGGGGATACATACTATGTGATGTAAGAAGATCAAAGAAATCACTGATCAGTTCATCTTCATTTAACTTTAGCAGGTTTATGTTATAATCACCGGCAAAGATTACATTGTGTTGTATTTGGTCTAGGGATGATAGCAGTAGTGAAAATTCTGTTATAAACTGTTTCAGGTTATCAATTAGATTCCTTGGAGGCCTGTAAATATTTCCTATTATTGCTGGTTTGGTCAAACCACCTTCACTTACTTTAATAATAAGCCCTTCCCAAAGTTCATAGTTGTTTAGATTTTGAATCACTTCGTATGTATATTTTGAGTCAACGTATATGATTAGTCCTCCCTTTTTACTGGATGTTTTTCCCTGTGTAATGCAATTGTATCCTTCCAGCTGTATGTGTGAGAAATCATCATTTTTAGATATACAACTCTCTTGTAGGCATATAACACTAAGTTGAATATTTTCAGTTTTTAATTCCTCTACGAATGCCTCTAATTCGCTAAATTTGGCATTAATAGATTGTATATTTGAGCTTATTATGCTGAAGCAATTTTTGTTCTTTTTACACAAAGCATCAAATGCATCCGAATCAAAATATGAGGATAGACGTATGGGTTTTAATTCATTTAATTCATTAGTCTGATTTGTATTATCATCTAAGATATTATTTAAAAAGTTGTTCTGTAAGCCACCCAAATACTGTAGAAATGATTCATCCGATGTCATTTAGTGTTCATAGTTTGCTTATGTGAACTGTGCAGCATGATATACGTCAGGTGATTTCTTGATACATTATATCTTGTATACCTCATATGCATCATTTAAAAATGTTTCATGTTGATTGTGCGTATGTTTGTATGTGTTGTAGCGTGATAATGTTATGCTCTTGTGGATGTTATTCGAATTTGATGTTATGTATTCTGCACCAACGAAGATGCATACATGAGTAAACATAATAATAAACGTTGTCTGTGTAACAATTGTTGTCAAAGAAAAAAATGAGTATTTCAAAATTAAGTATGAAAAAAAAAAACATCATAGACATCGATCGAACTAACTGTTCGGGGAGTATTAAAAATTAAAAGAATAAGGAGAGATCCTGTTCAAGCCAGAATACATTAATAATATAATGTGTTATAACTAATATGCTGCAATCTCTGGCCCGATAATCATTATTTCATATGTCACTTAGAATGTTCAGAGGCACAGTAGTAGCAACTTTGAATGTTCAAGAATGTTTCAGAATAATGTTCGGAGCCGTTTAATATATATTTAAGTCTTTGGTCCACATAATGCCACTACACAAAATGTTGGCAGTTGGCACTAGTGGTGTTACCTGTGGCTTCTGTCCAAGCGATCGGTCTACGAGAAGGTGTAGGTGTTCAGTGTACAGTGAACAAGGAATGTTCAGATCCATTTAATACATGTCCAAGTCTTTTGCAGAGTGGATTTCTTTGATCATTCCGGTGTTTGTCTTTACGAGAACTCTTCCTGTATATGTCCAACAATCGTTGATTTTGTTTTCTTTTTTGAGTGATCTAGCTTTGTATGCTAGTGCTGCCCTCTTCGATGTCAGATCTTCGTTGATATATACTTGTTCGTCTCGATGGTGCTGATTGTGGTTCTTCAGTTTGGTTCGTGACCGATACACGTCGTCTCTTACCGCCTCGCTACGAAAGCGCACTATGATCGTGCGTCTAGTAATTTATGTGGGGTAATATTAATGAATTATACAGTATAATTCTGATACTTTTTGGTAAGACATGCTTCAATTTGTTTATAATTCCGATTGTCCTAGAACACTTATTTGCTATTTTCTCAATGTGTTTATTCCAATTTAAATGTGTGTCTAATATTAAACCTAAGAAGTTGAAATGTTGGACTCTTTCAATGTTTACACCATCTATTGTTAGGTAGATAAAACAGGTTACACATTCACACCATTGGTGGGTTGGAGATAGAGACCACCACTCTGTGAGGCCACAACAGGTTACACATTCACATACACTTTGACACTGCATTATATCCAGTGATAGCAACATTTTCTATAAAAAATACTATACTGTCACACCATTGTCGTACATAGTGAAATGATTCACATTTCATGCCCTCATGCCATGGGTAGTATTCCATCCGGCCTCTCATTATAAACTATTTCATCATGGTGTTAAACAATATGCATGTCATTTGGTGATAAAAGTGGTGCATTTTGATTGCAGCCAACACATGTAAAACACAATTTTAATGGGAGACATCTTCACAATACTTCAGCCACTCTTCACTACTCATTTGATGATTTATCTTTTGTATAATTCCCTCTACCTTTATGTTGAACCCAGGAAAAAAGAATCAATAGACTTTTGTACATGTTTTAAGCTGGCAGTTACTCGGAAGAAGACTGATGAATATAAATATGCTGTACCTCAACTGGAAGATAAGTTGATCAACGTTCATGCCGAGAATGAATCCCTTGAGAAGGCACTCAGGTATTGAATTTGGCACTTGACTCGTATACAAAAATAGTTTGTTCTATGTTCGTTGCCAATTTATAATTTCAATGTAAGCTAGATTTTAATTTTACCGTGATACTTGCAATTCAGCAACCACAAAAGTTCTCTAGTAAACAATTTGATAAATTCCACTACGTTTTTATTCAGTTGGATTAGTAAATATAATGTATTTTTTGCAAACATTTCATACTACACAGCCAATGAGTTTTCTTGCCGAGGTTTAATCTTTCCACAAGTTTGTCCCATTTTTGTATTAGTAAATATAATGTATTTGCATTTCCTTCCCCCAGGGACACAGAGGAGAGACTGGAGAACAGCCAGAGGCAACTTGGGGAGATGGACTCGTGTTTGCGGATGCACAAACGCAACACAAAGTGTCTCGAGACTCAACTCGCAGACACACTCAGAGACAAGAAGAAGTAGGTCAAAGGACGAGTAATGTCATCGCACATGTGTTTAATGCTCGGTTCAAGTGCGTTACCATGAACACGAGTTTACAACATGTAAATAGAGTTCAGGAAGTCGTATTTACGTGTTCACGGCACTTGAACTCAATTTATCTGTCGTGATTTACATGTCATGAACTCGTGTTCATGCTAACGCACTTGAATTCTATTTACCTGTCATGATTTACATGTCGTGAACTCGTATTCATGGTATATACTAGTGCACTGGAATGCAACATTATTGTTGGCTTTCCTTAATTTGTTGACTGCAGGTTAGGACATAATTTTGTTCCTCATGTTAGAAATTCCTTAATTGATTGTTATTGTTGTACCATTGCCTTTGTTGCCTTTGTTGCCTTTGTTGCCTTTGCTCCATTACACACTGTTGGTTTCAACATCTGTGTGCATTAGTAATAGTAATAACATTTATTTATGATGATGATATACCTTTTGTATGTATGTGTGGGTACATACGTATATGTACATGCATATGTGTGGGTGCTTTTGTGTGTGTGCATGTGTGTGCGTGCATGCATACATGTGTGGGCAGTCTGGTGGGTAGGTGGATATGTGGGCGTGCATGGCCTCTGTGTGCATGTATTATGTGGGCGGTCACTGGGTTTTGAACATATTAATATATTTAAAAGTTCAGCACAAAACATAGAAAATAAAATCAGCAGTCAAATGAGTCAAGAAAAATAAGTTAGGTAAAGCAGTTTAGAGATGCCTTATGTGCCACCGGGCACGAAGAGGACTAAGTAAGTAAGTAAAGTAAGTAAAGCAGTTTAGTAGAGATGTGTATGTTGTCAGAAGTTTAACTTAAAGATGTGATATAGAGATGTACTTGTCTATTCTATTCCTGTTAGTTGACTACATGGTAATGTGGCTGCATGCACATGCACACGTGTTTAATATGTGCATGTGTTGTACATAGGTTAGAGAAGGACTTGGAGACGGCCGTGCATAGTGCAGAGGAATTGAGGTGTTCTTATGAAGAACTACGCAGAAAAACCAAGGAGAAGCTGAAGTCAGTAAGTACTGCTCTGTGTTAGGTGTAGATATGTGTGGTTTGATCATGTCGGAATTTTAACACTATTGTTTAGATTGAGGCTAATAATAATCTTAATATGTATTCTTCTTGACTAAAAAACGTGCTTTATGTATGCACGCACGTACACACACACACGCACACACACACACCCATGCAGGCATGCACATTATATAAGTTTCAACTAATGTGGCAAGGATGGCCATATGGTAACAGTGAGAGGTTTGATAGTGATAGTGGCTGTGTTTATATATATATATATATATATATATATATATATATATATATATATATATATATATATACTGTATATATATATATATATATTATATATGCATATATTCATTTTTAGACTATTGTGCAGCACCACAGAGAGAGAGATGTATTAGGAACAAATCATCATGAACATAAGAGTACAGTTAAAATACATGACGATTGTGAATAAAATGTTGATTGATTCATGGAGGCCTGCACTAAGACATGATAGATCACTGATCGCCATAGAGCACTAAGTGATTATGGTGCTGTATAAATATAATATTAAAAAAAAAAATTATGAGTTAGTCTGTGTTTGCAGTACAAGACTGGTCACGAGGACTTGGCAGGGAAACTGGAAGAAGCAAAACAGGAGAAAGCACATTTCCTTGACAACATCGCAACGCTGCATACCAAAACGAGTCGCTTAAAGGGGGAACTCAGGTGTGTCCATTCAAGGGTGTCTGTGGTATTACATCCCGCTTTTGGGTGTGCCCTTTTGAATTTTTTTATTTCATTGTGAATGATGAAGTTTTTCCTTTTAAGAAGCTGTTCCTTGCAACAGGAGTCCATATAGTGAAAGGCCACGGTTGATTGAAACTAAACATTTGTCTACAGCCATGGTTACATTCTTGTCTTTCTCTGCCACAGCAACCACAAGATGGACAGTTACTGTCAGGCAGAGGCGGAGAAGGAGAGCACCAGGCTCAGGGCTGATGCTGTCAGGCTGAAGAAGAAGATAGGTGAGAGAGTCCATGCCCTCAATGATTAACAACATTTTATAAAAAAAATTAATAGTTTGTCCGATGATTTCGTTAGAATTAAATACTCCATTTGTACGAACACACTTGCATGTCAAATCGAAATGAGGTATTGTAGCTGAGGCATAAATGGCATGATTGTGTTCATGCAGCGGAGCTGCAGGCATCACTGACTGACACGGAACTGATGCGCAATGAGAACTGTCAGTTGAGGAACATCGTAGAGGACCAGCAGCAACGACTGGACGTTTGTCACACGCAGCTCAGCTGCAGCAAGAAACAGCTGTGTCAGATGGAACAGGCTGTAGCTGTAGCTCGCGCAGGTGCACAGGTCAGTCAGAGGCAAGTGTTGGTCCGAGTCACAGTTCAGTTGGGGTCAAGGGTCGGTCAGGATCATGGGTAGGTTGAGGTCAAAGGTCGATCAGTCTCCGGTCAGTCAAGGATTGATCAGGGAGAGTACAGGTCAGTCGAGGTCATGAGAACTGATGCAGTGAGAAGAAAACAATGGTAACTTCAACAAATTTGTATAGCCTTTTTTATTATGTATAAATGAGGACAACACAAATGCTTTTACCCTTTTTTAAGGGCTATGAAACTTATACTGTGATTATTACCAGATTAAAATTTCTAGTGGACGGCTGGCAACAAATGCACTTGTCAATGATGGAAGGATCCCTGGTGTCAATATTGGGAGGGTCCCTGGTGTCAATGATGGAAGGATCCCTGGTGTCAATGGTGGAAGGATCCCTGGTGTACGAAGACAGAATCTAGTTTGCTTGACCAACAAATGACGGGGCGCATCTTCCGTGTTGATTTTATCGAAAACAAAATTGTAGTACAGCTGTAATTGATCAAAACTGTACCTAAGGTCGAAACGAGACAACAATTAAAGTGTGCAGTTTTGATTAAAACTGAACCATAATTTTGGTGGAATTGCCTGACTGATTTTTGGCATTGGTTTCTGTGGGGAAAATATAGTGTACTGTGCCCATGTGTTTCTCCACACAGAGTCCCCATGACAGTGGGTTTGGCTACTCTGGTCAGATGTCAACCATTGACCGGTCAAATCTGGATGGCAGCTACCTCGACACGCTGACCGCAGCTGGCCGTAAGAGTCCACCTCAGGATGCTGCCAGGGTCAGCGAACTCAAGTAAGTCTTCGCACTTATTATCGGTCACAATGGTACAAAATTTTTATCGTAACATTATTTTATATAGTTATAATAGTCATAATAATTTTTTTTTAATATGGTTCATTAAAACATATTGGGGCAGCCAAGACTCAAGATAGAATACCCTATTCGACCTAGTAAGCGTACAATATGCTTGAAAAAAAATTGGGCCATGGAAAAATCTCAAGGAATCTCTTCTTAAAAGCGTACACCAAAATGTGTTTCTCTGGACAATAAAGTAAGTGTTTAATACTAGTGGTGTCATTTGGTGACTAATGTAGAACAACTGAAATGTGGTGCCAGCTGTATAGCACCAGATGGCGACACTTTTCAATTGCTCCACACTAGTCAAATTACAATAATAATAATAATGTTTTAATTCAGACAAAAGTCCACAGATATACATAAAATACAGCCAGACAAATATATGTATATATAAACACACATGTTGAGCATAGAAAATACATGTAAAAATTATGTCAGATAAACATGTAGAAATGTACCCACACATCGTTTAATAAAGGTATAATATATATATATATGTATATATATATATATATTTATATATATATATACACACACATATATTAATATACATACATAGACATACATACATATATATATATATATATATATAAAGTTTTCGTTTCAGACAATCAGCAGTTTATTTATATAAAATAAATATATAAAAACAGTATATTTATATATTATACAAGGATGCAATCCAGTGAATTCTCAATTTAGATGTACAATAGGTGTTGCAAATTGATTCAGATTCAATGACTTGTCAATCCTAGTCATTAAACTATAAATAGCATTTCTGGTGATACATTTGTTGACACTGGCCGCAGCAAACGTGGCTGGCACTGCGTCTCATAGGCAGCCTATTCTGTGTGAGTTGTTATATGTTGTTGTTGACACTGGCCGCAGCAAACGTTGCTGGCACTGCGTCTCATAGGCAGCCTATTCTGTGTGAGTTGTTATATGCCACACACGGAATTATAAAATGCTGGAAAACTGCTTTTCTGTAATTCATAAGGCGCACATATAAAATTACTGAAGTAGGCTGTGAATAATTTTAAAGCAGAAGAGCCAAAGTGAATTTTTTTTGCAGCATTTTGCTCTTAGCATAAATGAGTCTAACTTTGGTTTGAATGTCGGCCTCATCAGATAAATCGTTACAAATAACATGTCCAAGATATTTACACGAGGTGGCAAAGTTTAACTTCATTCTCCCTAATGTCATTTCTGTAGCAAGATTTACGTTTCAAAGTACATGATCAGAGATCTGGAGACATTAAACAATAATATAATAATATGGATCCTGCTGATTAAAAAATGGGGTGTATGCTAATTAGGGCATGTACGCTTAATAGGTCGAATACATAATATATATTAAATAGTTTATACTGTCTAACGTGATTTTGCAATGAAAGAGACCAGGCTTTGTTCCATGAAATTGGGTAGTTCATAGTCCTAAGAATGCAATATTGCTTGGTCTGTTTACATTGAATGAACTGTACGTAACATATATGGATTATAATAAATAACCAAGGCAAGTCTTTCCCTGGTTGTCCGAGACTACACCGGAACTATTCGGCCAAATAAATTGTATTACTCCGCGCTAGTCAGCCAATCACAGCTTAGCGGAAACAAGTTCAAACCAGAACCAGCAGCTTGAATCTTTCACTCCTGTTCCAGTCTCTGCATTGCGAAGTTGTGTCTAGAAAATTTGTCTCTTGAAATCCGCCCTCCTCCCCACCTTCCTTCCTTATTATCAATACTTAGTGTAAAATGTGATTGTACATCGTTGATGAAATAGGAAGTTGGAAGATGTCGAAACCGCTTTCCCCACTTTTGGCTTTATACTAGATGAGCACGGGGGTTTGTCCCCTAGTAGTTGGTGTTCATGGGGTTTTCTGCGCAGACATGCTTCCTGTTTCTTCATCGGTATTCTTGGCTTATGTTTATATAGGTTAGCGACATGGCCCCACCTGTTTGTAGTTAAATTTGTGTATTGGTGGTAGAATGTCTGTATTCTCTGCATTTCATTTTCATGACGACTTCTTGATGTATATATGTTATCGTCATGCCTGTAGTGTGGGCTCTGAGAAACTTGCCGGACGGGGCTGTACATGTGTTCAGTTCCTGTCTGGTTTGCTTTGAGGAGCTCACATTCCTGTTAATGTTCTTCCCAAAGTGGCTGCGTGATAAGCAGTCCACTTTGCAATAAAAAGTCATTTATTTGGCCCATTTCAATCTCTACTACATCGGACTTGTGTTGGTTATTGCATAAAAATGTTTACGCTGACTACATTTGGGATCAGTTACATTATGTCCATTCCAATTACATTACACCAATTCCACCTCAAAAATATTAATTCAAATTACAAAATATACATTCCCATTATCAATTAAAAATCTAAATAACATAATGTGAACAGAGCCAAATAATAACATCTATTTATAGAGCAGTTTTATTTAATTTCTGCATATTGTGGTACATAATGACAAACAAATATATATGCAACATATTATATTTTATCAATTATTTGTAGTAGGAGTTCAAAAGTAATTCAAAATACCAATTATATTTTCATCAATTCCAACCACTTTTAAGACAAAACACTGATTCCAATTTTCGGAATTGGAATTGGCATTTTGATACCAATTACCATGTAGTTGTGCCCAAGTCTGCTCAGACTGAGACATAAATGATTTGCTTTCATATACGATAGGATGCGATTGGCGCAGCAAGAGTGCGAGATTGAGCAGCTCCGGAAGCAGCTGGCATGTGAGCCGTGCTCACCTGTGCCATGTATGCCGTACTTGCCGTGCCAGTGTCAGTGTGGAGACAGTGGAAATAGTATCATAGACTGCTGGCGCCGAGAGTTAATGAGCGTGCTCGCAAAAAACCGTGAAGGTATGGCAGGTCGCACCAATTTTGTGACACTACTGGTAATTGAAGTTTTGTTGTTTTGGCTAGTTCTGGTGCTTCAGTGGCCTATTTTTTAAACACGATAAACAGTGCTCCTAACTGGTTTGCCCACTCGTCTATTGGCAGTGGATAATCTCAAAAGATTGATGTACATGAAACCAAAGTCATTTAACCATATACCCCTCCCCCACTACAGGAAACCAAAGTCATTTAACCGTATACCCCTCCCCACTACATGAAACCAAAGTCATTTAACCATATACCCCTCCCCCACTACAGGAAACCAAAGTTATTTAACCATATACCCCTCCCCACTACATGAAACCAAAGTCATTTAACCGTATACCCCTCCCCCACTACAGGAAACCAAAGTCATTTAACCGTATACCCCTCCCCACTACATGAAACCAAAGTCATTTAACCATATACCCCTCCCCACTACAGGAAACCAAAGTCATTTAACCATATACCCCTCCCCACTACATGAAACCAAAGTCATTTAACCGTATACCCCTCCCCCACTACAGGAAACCAAAGTCATTTAACCGTATACCCCTCCCCACTACATGAAACCAAAGTCATTTAACCATATACCCCTCCCCCACTACTTGAAACCAAAGTCATTTAACCGTATACCCCTCCCCACTACATGAAACCAAAGTCATTTAACCGTATACCCCTCCCCCACTACATGAAACCAAAGTCATTTAACCGTATACCCCTCCCCCACTACTTGAAACCAAAGTCATTTAACCGTATACCCCTCCCCACTACATGAAACCAAAGTCATTTAACCGTATACCCCTCCCCCACTACAGGAAACCAAAGTCATTTAACCGTATACCCCTCCCCACTACATGAAACCAAAGTCATTTAACCGTATACCCCTCCCCACTACATGAAACCAAAGTCATTTAACCGTATACCCCTCCCCCACTACATGAAACTTTGAATTACATTGATTTGTTGCAACCTGCAAACATTTCCTCGTTCTTCATGTTGTAACTATTATAAACCATCACATACTGATGATATTCTTCCATCATGATGCAAAATCTGCTGCACTGACCTATTTATGTGTGAAGGTTACGCTGCTGTTCTTTACTCAATACACTTTTACTGAACCATATTACTCAGGAACCTAAGGCATGTCGAAACCAATCTAAAATCGATTGTCAAACAGATGGTTGAATATACCAACTCAACAGTTATTTGTTTGCTGTTGCAGGTGAGCGCAAGATGGTTGAGTTGGAGGAGATGGTGCGGAGGTTTGAGAGTGAGCGAACTACACACACGGCAGAGATCTTATCTCTAGGAAAGAGACTCGAAGAGTTTGTACTGGCCAACTCATCGCTGGAGAACAAACTCACTCAGCGCAATGTCCTCATCAACAAACTGGAACAGGAAGTCGACGAGAATGAGAACAGTATCGCAGTGAATGAGAGAGAGGTTAGTGATTGGACAAGATACAGAAGTCTTGCAGTAAATCAAAGAGTAGTTATTGGTTGGATAAAAGAGGAACAGTCTCGCAGTGAATGAGAGAGGTTAGTGATTGGACTATGACTTTAAATGTAATAAGGTATATTAATAAACATGATAAATCCTACAGTGTATTAACAAATCATGTGAGTTCAGTATAAAATAAAACAAAATATTAAAATGCTTCAAGAATTAAATAAAATAAAAATGTCTAAATTGTTGTGAACTTGCAAATGGATACAGCTCTGGAACTATTTGCTACAGTTCACAATTTTGACAAACGAATATTGTTAAAT
This sequence comes from Lamellibrachia columna, assembly GCA_963662155.1. Classification (NCBI taxonomy): domain Eukaryota; kingdom Metazoa; phylum Annelida; class Polychaeta; order Sabellida; family Siboglinidae; genus Lamellibrachia; species Lamellibrachia columna. The sequence goes on along the minus strand of OY759272.1, from coordinate 32,807,557 downwards.
ATGATTTAAGTGTACAATTTATAAATAAAGCAAATAAGTTCAGTGTCAAATATAATGATATGAAATACATGACAATGTAAAAATGCCAAGCTAATTGTTATGAGTGGGCCCACTTTGATTTCTACACAGCTGCGGAAACGTTCGCTACAGATCACGTCAATCGAGCGCCTTCTTGACCAGAAGGCGAACGAGGTTAGCCAGCAGGTGGCGCTAGTGAGTGAGCTTGAGGAGGCGGTGCAACGCAAGGTCGTTGAGGCGCAGAAAGTGCGACAGGAGCTACAAGAACGAGTCAACGAGACCAAAGTCCTGAGCGAACAGCTCGAGACTGTGAAACAGACGAGTAAAGAACAACAGCGTGCCCTCGAGTCACACATTGAGAAGGTCAGTGCTGCAGATTATCTCGAGTCATACATTGAGAAGGTCAGTGCTGCAGATTATCTTGTGACTATTGAGGACAACAGCTCCACACTTGACTCAATGCCAAAAATAACATCTATTTTAGGGCAGCTTCATTTCTGCATATTATGAGACATAATGGCAACCAGATATGATATACGCAACATATCCTGTATTATTGATTATTTGTAGCGAATAATAAGAGTTATGAAGTTGCATGATGTAACGAAAAATAATTGAAAATACTAATTACATTTTCACCAATTCTAATTACTTTTAGAAACAAAAACCAATTCCATATTACAATTCCTGAATTTGAATTTCCAGTTTCAATTCAAATTACAATGTAATTGACCCCAAGTCTGCTACACACTGTGTAGATGTATATATTTATTATTAAATTCTGATAATTTGCTTAATAAAACGACGTTCAATTTCAGTAAAATGTGGATTGCACTTATGCACAACGTGACAGAATAATTGTTTGCATTTGTATTCAAGATTATATTCCCTCAATTGTGGTGAATACAGATATTTAACCCCTGCAGTACACATCCATTTTCTGATTAACAATAATTATGCAACTCGCATGTAGCTGAGTAGTTTGTGTGTTTTCTGCCAGATGTCACAGCAACTGGAGACGAAAAGTAATCGTGTTGCTGAATATGAGCATAAAGTCGAGCAACTGTCACAAGACTTGTCAACAAAGGAGGCAAGTCTAATCCAGACCAAACAGGTAAGTACAATGTCTGCTCACACACCTGTGTCTGTGCATGTTCAGTGGTCTGTTTGATACAATTTGGTGTCATATTTTTATTATTTTCGACTTTGTCCATGCATAGGCTATTGTCAAGACGCATGACTCAGTGTTACTGTCATAGGAAATATTTATGTACGCCTGTCACTGACACCTGTTACACCTGCCACTTACAAATGCCAGTTACACATGTTTACACGTTAAATCTACACATGTCACTTATACCTACCATTTACACCTGTCATTTACACCTTCCACTTGCACCTGTCACACCTATCACAGCTGCCACTTACAAATACTATTTACACGTATGTACACACGTCACTTATGCATGCCAATTACACTTATTTACCCCTTTGATTTGTGCATATCATTTATGCCTACCTGTCATTTACACCTATTTTACACGTCATTTATATATACAATTTACACCTGCCACTTAAACTTACACTTACACCTGTAATTTACACCCATAATTTACACCTAACATTTACATTGTCTTTTACAGCAATTACAAGACCACATGGAGCAGAGTCAGAATCAAATACACAGTCTGGAGACGAGGGTGGATGACGCGACAAAGACCGTCAAGCAGCTCGAGTCGGCCATGGTTGTCTGTAAGGAGGAGATTGGGTTGTACATGGACCAGATTTCGGACATGAAGGAAAGACACGAATCAGAAATAAATGAGAAAGTAGATGCGGTATGTGAGCTGAGCGTGGATAGTTTTCATATTGTGTCAGTGGTTTATGGGAAAAGCTACTGTTAAGCCCATATTTTATGGAAGATGATTTACAAATGACGCAATGGTAAATGAGGATCTGTTTAATGATGAAGGATATTTGTGTTATTAAGACAGCTTGAACGCTGCTGCAGCAGAGCAAGGATCTAGATGATTTCACAGTAAGCAGATGGCAAAGACAACGTGATATCCAAGATAATGTTATATACTTTTGGAGATTGTTCGAGTTTACACAATCGAGGGTAGAATTTACACATACTGACCTCTAGTGCAGGCTTTATTAATGATAACAGAATATCTTGATTATGCCCACTTTGCAATGTTTCGTGCTCCAATCTAACTTTTATCAAGCTAGAGTATGTTTGTTATGCTAGTCCTAGATGCTTCCGATCTTGGGCGCGAAACTTGTAGGGTTCATCTACGACTTCATGAAGGAATGACACTATTGTTTTATGAAAATTCACCGCACTGTTACCATTTCTATGAGCAGTCAAATTACCCATCATAGTTATTTCGTAACGTAAAATTGCATAAACTGCCACTAAACACTACTATGACTGCATGGCAGCTGAAAGAAAGTCATGTTATTATCGAACAGTTTGACCTACCAGGAAGCCATACTAAGTACAGGATGGCCTTCCAAAATCTGGTTTATTGGGAATCTCTTATCACCAGTTGACCTTGACTTCTTACCTCCAGTTGACCATAACCTCATGTCACCAGTTGACCTTGACCTTTCACCACCAGATGACCAACATGCAGCTGGACCGTGCGCAGTTGGAGCAGACGCTGAACGAGCGACACGAGGAGTTGGTGCACATGGAGACGACACTGGAGCAACGCCAGAAGATGCTCGTGGAGAGCAACCGCCGCATTAACGACATCGAGGAGGAGCAGGCGCGCACACAGAGACAGGTCAGAGTTACAGCATGTATGCACGCACACACGAACGAATGCACACATGCACGCATGCACAGAGGAACAGGTCAATCAGTCGCAGCATGCACGCATACAGAGGCAAGTAAGTCACAGCATGCACGCATGCACTCGGAGACAGGTCAGTCTGCACGCACACACACACACACACATGCATGCATGCATGCACGCACATAGTGGCTGCACACAGAGACTGCATGCGTGCATGCATGCACACAGATCAGTGCCAGCGTATACACATGCGCACACGTACACACGCAGACAGGTCAGTGCCAGCACGCACACATGCCTGCACGCAAACATTCAGAGACAGGTTGCTCTATCAGTGACAGGAGGCTGTGTGGGTGGGTGTCGTTGGGGGCGAGCCACACACGAACGAACGCACACACGGAGACAGGTCGCTCTGTCAGTGACAGGAGGCTGTGTGGGTGGGTGTCGTTGGGGGCGAGCCACACACGAACGAATGCACACACGGAGACAGGTCGCTCTGTCAGTGACAGGAGGCTGTGTGGGCGGGTGTCGCTGGGGGCGAGCCACTGGGGTAGGGGGTTGGACCAGTTTCGATACAAGTACAAGAACATAATGATGATAAGCAGAACCTTCCAAGCAGCCACTCTTCTGTGCACATTGAGGAGAACACCGGCTTTGTGGGAGAAGACCAGACTTTTCTGCGCCATTACGTAGCTAAACTACAACTGCTGTCATCAGGTGGAGGAACTGGAGCACGTTGTCATGGAGAACGAGAAGCTCTACAAGGAGGACCTGCAGGACGCTGAGAACAGAGTGAACGCCATCAGTCATGACTTGGAGCAGACCAACAACGCCATGCAGATAGCTACCGTCACCAACAGGTGGGTACTCTTTGTACGCTGTACCAGTGACAGTGAGGACACAGGTTTGTGCTCTGTGCCTATGAAGGCATAACTGATGAGGCAGTGTAGAAATTACTGAACTAGCGCTAACTATGGTAGATGTATATCCCATGTTGTCTCCACTCTCTCTCCCTTGTCTCTCATTTCCCCCGATCATTCTCCCGTCCATTCTCACCTCATCCCCACTCCCTCCCTCTCTCATCCCCACTCCCTCCCTCTCTCATCCCCACTCCCTCCCTCTCTCATCCCCTGACCTACCAATTTTATAGAAACTCCTAGAATGACACCTGACATATTATAAATTACTACTATATGAGCAATCCGGCTTTAGAGAAAATCGGTCATGTGAAAGCATATTGCTTAAGTTAACAGACTATTTCCTGAACAATATTGACAAAGGCAACTTATGCGGCATGGTGTTAGTCGACCTGAGAATGACTTTTGACTTGGTTGACCATGAGTTAATTTTACACAAACTGGACCTATATGGTTGCCATGAAAACGAGCTGGCCTGGTTCCGGTCTTACCTTGGCGAACATTAAGAGTGCATGAAATACAACCATGTGCTCTCAGACCCGCTTCCAGTAAAGATAGGTGTGCCACAAGGTTCAATACTTGGACCTTTACTTTTCATCATATTCATGAACAATTCGATTCTCGAAATATCAGACATACGCTTTGATATATATGCCGATGATTCAAAGCTGTACACAACCAACAAATGTGTTGCAGATATAAACTGGTCACTTACAACAAACTCAAAACCATTATACAATTGGATAGATGCTAACTGCATGGTTTTGTATGCATGCTACTAGGCACGAGGCAAAAACTGCGAATTTCTGTGTATACAGCAACAATGATGTCATGACACCAGTTAAGATGCACAAGCTGCTTGGATTACATATTGACAGCAACCTTAGTTCGAATATACATGTGATAAAGTTATGTTATAAGCTGCGTAGCCGAATGTACCTGTTCAATCAGGTGAAACGATTAATGCCACTACTGCACAGAAGTTGTATTTTACAGGGATGGTGCAACCAATAATTGACTACGGGTGCGTGATATGGGGCAGCTGCAGCCAATCTTTGCTTATGAATGTTCATAAAATTATGAAGCAATATGCACTTATAATTCTAAACGTAAAAGATAGACAACAGGTTTAAACATTAACACTATTTTGTAATTTAGGATGGTTACCAATCAATGTTCGCATATGGTATTTTACTGCGATAGTAATGTTTAACATCATACACGAGCTTGCCTCAGATTACCTTACAGATATATTCATACTAAACAATAGTATGCTTGACCATCACACCCGCGGCTGCACAAATATCCATGTTAGAAAATACAACCTGTCTGTAGGGCAGCGTACATTTGCATATAGAGAAGGGAAAATTTGGGCAACTATCCCAGTACATATTAGAAATTTGTAGAATGTTTTAAAACATGTCAAGAAAGATCTATATAATTGTAAACATTTTTAACTTGACAGGCCTGTATGTATGTTGATGTTTTAGAAATTGTAAATTGATGGCTTTTACTCAATGGTTTTGATTGAATTAATACATTTATTGATATATTTATTTATAATTTCTTAGAATTTTTAATTTTTTTTAAATTGTAAATATATGGCTTTTATTCTATGGTTTTAATTTAATTAATTAATTTATTTATATAAAATATTTATTTATATAAATAATTTTTTATTATTGTATTGACACGTTTTACATAGGTATTTATTTATGTTTTATTTTGTTATTATATTGTTTAGATGTGTACATTTTATCTTTGTTGTATAACTGTAAGAGTGGATGTGATTGATGGCCCATTAAAAATCACGTGATAAATGTGACGTGGTCACCGTCGTGAATTAAAGCTTTTACTATGACTACTACTACTACTACTACTACTACTACTACTATTGACCTCCCTCTCCCATTCCCATCTATCCCTCTCCCATTGCCTCCCTCCCTTTCCCATCCCCTGACCTCCCTCTCCCATTCCCATCCATCCCTCTCCCATTGCCTCCCTCCCTTTCCCATCCCCTGACCTCCCTCTCCCATTCCCGTGACCTCTTTTCCCACCCCTTCCTCCCTCTCCAACCCCTACCTCCCATCCCTGTCCCTCCCACACTTTCTTCCCTCTCCCACCTCTTCCTCCCTCTCCCATTCCCTGACGTGTCTCCCTACCATGCTGTTACCTTCAGGGAGCTGGAGTTAGAGAAGAAGCGCCTGAACGCGCAGGTGGAGGACATCACAGAAGAACTGAAGGTGGAGCAGAAGGAGAAGGCAGAGTACGTCACAAAGACTGTGCAGCTGGAGTCAGACCTCTCGACCACCAAACAGTCTCTGGAGGAGAAGAAGGAACAAGGTGAGACGACACCTCATTGTGGCTCTACTCGTTTAATAATTATCTGTGTTATTCACATTTGTAAGCAATGATATATATATATATATATATATATATATATATATATATAGCCCAATATTGCAACATAATATAGCATAATAAAGAATGAATATATATATATATTCATTCTTTATTATGCTATATTATGTTGCAATATTGGGCTATGTTTATTTTAATGTAATAAATATTAGTAGTAGCTATGCTTTAGTAACTCTTATAGGAGCATTGGCCCAAAACCATGGCTTTTATTTCCCTTTAATAGGCACTATATGTCAGGGCAGGGTATGAGGGAAATGGAGAAAAGACAGGGGGATTGGGGAAGGTGAGGGGAGAGACAGAAGGGAAGAAAGAGGGAACTTTAACGTGTGACCGTAGTCTGTTCTTCCCTTGCAGTCACTGACATGAGAAGAGAAATCTCTGAGAAGGTACAACAGTTGGACGAAAGGACAAAGCAGATTGAGACAGTCACGCAGCAGCTTCACAAGACCGAGGTAAGACAGGGTGAGGCCACTCTAGGCACTAAACTTCTGGTCTATCAGTCTCAAGCAGCAGCAGCAGCTATGCTGTAAAACAGATTGTGGCTGCATCTGTTCCTTCATATCAGTTGTGTATGTATGAGGCGGACATTGTAGGCGTGCCCGGGGGGTTCATAGGAATGGTTCATGCATAAAAAAAATTAAATTCGGGGTGGCGATTTTACGAAGGAACTTATGCGGACATTTCATGTAGGTTATGTAAGTCCGAAGAATATTCGTTCATAGTTACATTCGCAACGTTGTGCGTTTTCAGAGTGATGTGATCTATGTCAAACATCCACATAAGTTCCTTCGTACAATATAAACATTTTGTGAAACCGGCAGTGGTACATGATTTTTGGGGCATGATTGTATCCATTATTGGCATTGCCAAAAACTTTAGCCGGCAAAACTTCTGCAGTCTGAACCGACATTTAAAAGTAATTTGTACAGCGGATTGGTTGTCCACCTTTGTTATCCGTCCTAAGTCTGTGGGAACACAGCATTAGATGAGATGTTTAAGTGTTTATCAGGCAGACAGTCATCTGTACCATTGTGTTGAATGGTTGCAGGAGCAGCTTGAGATACTGAATGTGGCGGGAACTGAGATGCAGCAAGAGCTGACAGCAAGGGAAGAGGAGATTGAACAGAAGGCACGGCTCATTGGTGAGATGAAGGAAGAAATGCGGTGAGTATCTAGTGTCTTCATATGTGAATGTGTAGAAGTCATACACCCACCCTGTGGTGCATCAATGCAGTGTCGTACAGCCACAGGCTTAAGTCTGGTTTACACAAACGAATTTTGTCCAATTTGTCATTCGATGTCATGCCACAAGAATCGATCGCAATGCTGATAGCCAAGTCCAATTGGTAGAACGATTTTGTCGGGAAGAATTTGGACTGGTTTTGTGTGATCTGACAGTTTAACCAATTTTGGAAATGTGGCCAATCAGTGACCAACACCAGGTGAACCCATTGTGACCTTTCATCAAAGTGGGAGTAGAGAGAGTCAAGGTCAAGGTTGTTAGTGTGTCTGGATCAGTTCAAATGCAAATGCAAAAAAAATTTCAGAACATTGTTATTAAGGTTTTGTAAGACATTTTAAAGGCATTATTTCACTAGAAGCAGTTGTTTCCATGTAAGATGTTGCCCTTCTGTGCTATTTTAATGTTTACTGTTCTATGATGTTGCACAGTTTAAGTAAAGAGACGGTTAAACTCTGTTAAAAATGCGTCCTTTCCTGACCAATGATAACCGGTAAACCATGATAACCATACTGTTGCTTTGTCTTGCTTTCTACAGCGTGATCAATAGGCTTGCACACTAATTCCTTTTTGTTCCCTTCTGGAATGTATGTTGATGATCAATAACTGCTGTACAGACTCTGTATGTCTTATAAGTTCCAGCAATCAGTTCCAAAGTGTTGATCCAAACACGAGGACCAATAGTTTGTACTGGACCTGCAAATATACAGGAAGCCAATGCAACTCAGCACTGTCTAATGGCCATTCTGGCTGCCGAATTCTGCACTTTCTCACATGAATGTAATTGGCATAACCGTGGTTGCAGCGAAAAGATGGAGGACTTAAAGACAAAGTCAAGGGAAATAGACAACCTGACCATCTCGTTAAACAACCGCCAGACAGAGCTCCAGCAGAGGGCAGCACAGGTAGGCTCTATTCTCCAGTAACACCAAATTCTTTATGAAACACCCTTGTGTTATGGGACAGCACCATTATTGTTCGCCTTCCTTGTTGCTTTTTATGCTGCAAAATTCAGTAGATCAGGCAGCTTGATCAGTAGATCAGGCAGCTTGATCAGTAGATCAGGCAGCTGGTATGTTGAGGCGGAGCCACTTTTGCCCTTTTTGCAGCATTTAGACTGAGCCCAGTTGAAAATAATTTAATAGTTTGTCCAATGATTTAATCAAATCATTGGACAAACTATTAAATTATTTTCATCAAAACTAAATAACATATTTGCACAAACCAAGTAACATGTCGTAATGGATACTAGATAAGTTTGATTTTCTGAATGGGAAGAGAGAAAAAATCATATTGAGGACGGTGCGGTAAGTGTGCAAGATCACCTGGGTTGACTGTCATGGGTCTGTTGACATGGCGATGGATTGATTGTGATGGATTGATTGGCAGGTGATGGATTAATTGACAGGTGGTGGATTGATTGATTGATAGATGATGGATTGATTGACAGGTGCTGCAGCTGGAGATGGACTTTGTTGAGTACAAGACAGAGACAGAGCAGCGCATAGCCGAGATGGAGTCAACCATCTTCAGGAGTAACTGTGAGAATGAGCGGAAAGATATGCAGGTGGGTGACCTGGGTGAAGTAGAACAGGGGTGTGTCTCTTGCACTGATGGCATCTGTCTTGCACTGATGGAGACGTGTCTCTTGCATTGATAGGGGCTTGTCTCTTTCGCAAACGGGGGCATGTCTCTTGCATTGATGGGGGCATGTCTCTTGCACCGATGGAGACGTGTCTCTTGCACTGATGGGAGCATGTCTCTTGCACTGATAGTGGTGTGTCTCTTGCATTAATGGAGGCGTGTCTCTTGAACAAATGGGGCGTGACTCTTATGTTGACAGATATCTGAGTTGGAGGCGGGTCTTATGTTGACAGATATGAGTTGGAGGCGTGTCTTATGTTGACAGATATCTGAGTTGGAGGCGTGTCTTATGTTGACAGATATCTGAATTGGAGGCGTGTCGCCGTAAGCACCAGGATGACCTGGAGGCTTGTCGTGCCCAGTACATTCATCTGGAGCACATCGGGTGCGAGCAGCTGAGCAGCCTTGAGTGTCAGGCTGTCAGGATTGCTCGTCTAGAGCAGGTGAGTATCATTCTACAGGGATGAGCCTACCATTTGTGCGTGCATTGGTGGCATGCTAACGCTTTGTCAGATTATAAGAAACCGTGATTGTAAAAAATTCTGAAACTTTTTTTAATTGTTGCTCTTATCATGTCGTTGACATGCTGAACGAGTTTAGTAAAAATTAGACATATGTAATTCTTGTAAAATGCCTGCATGTGCCATACCCATCAATGTTGACCAATATTTGCATGCATTACTGTGCACATGTATCTAGTGGCCAAAAAAATGCCAAACATCCTTCCGCCTGTTAAAGTCATTTCAAATCTGCAGTTTTGTTGTCAGCAACTTCTACCAGCAAACCTGGCAATGCGCCTGTGAAATGCACTGATGCGAGATAATAAAAATTTTCACATTTTGTATACCTAAATTTACTGTGCACTACATTTGTCTGTAATACACCAGAAAGTCTATGAACTCTACAACGGGGACTTTGTCATAGCTTCACTCATGACTCATCACAGTTTGTGTCTAGATGCTTAAAGAGAGTAGACAACAATTTAAATTTTTTAACTGATTTGTAGCTAGTTCAGTTTCATGTAGTTAAAATGCATTATAAATTCTCTCAACTTTTCCATCTCAAAGTTCATATAAATTAACAGCGGTGTACTTTATCTTTGTAGATGCAGTGCATTTACAGTCAGAAATTGCATACGACTTAAGTTAGAAAACTAGCATAAATCACCAGTTTTACCTGCTTGCCAATCGACACCATCTTTCTTTTTTTGGTTCTAGTGGCGACTTTTTTATGGCACGTTGTGACACTGAATTTATCAGTAGAATAAAGAAGAAGAATACCCATGCAAAGCATGCTGCTCTCATGTTTCATCACTTAATATTTTTTTAAATATGTATTTGTTTTTTAAATAAAAATAAGCCAGTTTCTCAACATGTAATAAAGATCGTTTTATGGCAATTATTGATAGACCAATCAAACATCTATTGAAAATTGTGACAGTCAAATTATGCTAAAAACGTTTTTAGATGTTAACATTTCATGATAAAATGACAGACTTTGTACCTAACAATTACAGCATCGATACGTCTGTTTGTCTGTCCTTTTTTCCATCCAAGTTGCTGGACGAAGAGAAGCGCCGAGCAATTGAGACTTTGAAGGAAAACACCTGCTGTGACACCGAACTAAAGAATCTCAAGTAGGTGGCGCCACCTGTAGTCACTTCCTGTGTGTGCAGCAGCGTTAAGTTGATTAAATCTGTCAGTCTGTCAGAAATAAGTATAAACTGTGTCACTTTAAGAAGGCCGCTGTTAAAAACATGTTTTTGGGTTGTCAATTTCATTTACGGCATGTTTACTGTGAACAATACTGGTGTCCATTGCTACCACCAGGGAGCACCACCAGAAGATGATGCTAGTGCTGTCGGAGTCGCGCCAAGACTTGACGACCTGTCAGCAGGAGAACGACCGACTCGCCCATGAACTGGAGCAGGCAGCTGTAGTTGCACAGGTAAGTATATATATATATATATATATATATATATAATAGTAATAATATAACACATACACATTAGAATTGTTTGGCAGGGCGACGGTATTGTTCTTTACAACTTGTTCACACTAGAGCAGTTCCTTAAAATTTTACATAGGAGTTTGCAAAATCTGCACATATTTTTTAATGTAAGATGTAAGTGCGGTGGGGCTGATATGATAAAATTCATGCACGGAGGTAGGCTGTCTGTGTAGAGTTCGCATTCACCTGTAACCGGAAACTGCTCAGATTTTCGAGATTTTGTGTGGTTTCGAACCTAGAAAGGCCGAATGGCAAAAGACGCTGTGGAATTCAGGTGTGATAAATACAAATATTTGTCCGTTTGTCCACCTACGCTTTCTTAGGCGAAGCAGGCTGAGTGCTGCCACCTACTGGAGTGCATGGAAGTACTCAAGTCACAGGAAGCGCAGAGGGACTCCCAGATGGGCGCCGACATTCGCCAGCTCAGGCAGCAGATGGCAGCACAGGAGGATCACTACAAGAAAGAGGCGAGAACATTTTTGTGTCACGTGAAGATGTGCTTTTGTGTGGTTGTAATGTTCTGGCTGTTCTTATATTTGGTTTGTCTATCATTTCTATGGGGCCTTTAAACTTAACCAAATTTCATTGCCATTTTGTATCAAATTTGTCTGGTTTTAAATGATCTTATATCTGATCAGCTTTCAAGTTTCAAGTAGTTATACTCCAAACGGCCCAATCTTGAGCTAACGCAGGAGTTTGGACCAACGGCTTTTAGTGTCTCTTCCGAAAGACACGGGCAAAGTGGGGTGAGCGAAATTGCCCAAGCTTCGAAACGGCAGAGGTGGAATCGAACCACCATCCTCTCGATCGACAGGCGTGTGCTCTAACCATTAGACCACTACTTCCCACTTAAAGATGCACACAACGTGTTATTAATTATTTGCGTGTTCACCAGGTGGCTGAGTTCAGAGCGTGTATGGCAGACAAGGACAATCTTGCAGTTGACCTGCAGGCGAAGTTGAAGTTACTGACTGAAGAACACGACGCCATCAAGAGTCGCTTGCCGCTGCTTGAGGAGCAATACAACGGATTGCGAAAGGACTCCCATGATGCACTGATCGGCAAGGTATGTACAATCGTCTTGTCTTTCTCGTGTATTCTTCAGATATTATCTGCCTAGCATTTGTTGTGAAATTCTTGAGAATCGTGTTATTACAGTGCAGATATACATTAAATTTGTGAGATATTTAGGCACCCAGTAATTTTTTTATTCTTGAGAATTATTTTATTAAAGGACTTGTACAATGAAATTTGGGAAATTCTTGAGCGTCATGTCATTACGGGATTCGCATCGATGTTGTTTCTCCCCAGGAGGCGGAGATCGCACGGTTGGAGGCACGCATCTCTGGCTATGAGCGTGCCACCTTTGGCCACGCCCACACACCTGTCAGTACCTCGACACAACAATCCCACGGCTTGGTCCCACATCCCCACCCTACCCCGCCCTGTCAGATCCCCGAGTGCCCCGTTCCCGTACAGCTTACCCAACCTGTCCAACATTGTTCTCCCGAACACCCCCATCTTGTTTATGACGCACACCCCACCGTATGCTCACAGTCAGACATCGACATTCATAACGTGGCGACATCGAACAATCAGCAGCACACATTGCGTCGGAGCACATCAGAGTTGAGTCGCCTGTACCAGTCGTCTCAGTCACTGGCGTCAGCCGGCGGTGGAACAAGCATCACCAACTTCAGCCGCCTCGTCACAGAGTCAGAGTTATCATTCAGCCTCTCAACGCCGTCTCCGTCCCCCACTCATCAACACCTACGCATCAAGAAGAGTCTGTCGGACACGCGACTCAATGATGAACTGCATCGTCGTTCACTGCCACTTGCACCACAGGCAATGCTGCAACCGTCGAACCGATGCAACCACGCGACAACGCCTGACATACAGGATCGATGCGACTATTCCGCCTCCCCAGCGTCCCTCAATACCTCCGATCCAAACTGTCTACAGAACATGCTCAGCGAGATCAACCATCAGTATGGTATCCACTCCACGGAGACATCAGCTGGAACAATATCGCCAGCTACCAGCCGGAACCGGCCAATGTCCTCATCTCCAGGTATATGTAATAGATGGACACAACTGTTTGTTGTAGTAGCAATGATGCAATACTATTACTAGGGAGTGTTTATAAATTTAAATATTCATAGACATTAAGAACAGGCGGCTCCTATGACAGTGACTAAATTTAATCTTAGTAGGAGTCTCCTGTTCCATATGTAACAGTAACATTTATTTTTATACTGTATAATATATCGTTACCAGTTTGTTTTTCTGTTGACTTAACATTAATATATTGTGTGGTTTCTGTGCTAATTATTTTGTTTTCTGTGTTTTTGGGACAAATAAAAATTTCCCATTCCTTATTAATTAATATATTGTATGGTTTCTGTGCTAATTATTTTATTTTCTGTGTTTTGGGGACAAATCAATATTTCCCATTCCAGGGACGCACTTGACAACCAAGTTGACACTGCAGTTGTCTCCACGCATGGGCAATGTGCCTTCGCAACTATCGTCTCCCATCAGCAGTTGCTTGGGTCAGATGTCACCAAGGCTGGGAATACTGTCCCAATTCTCTTCCCCCGTGTCTCCGATAGCGGCGTCATCCCCGGTGCCGCGGTCTCCAACGTTATCCACCGTCACGTACGACAGTTTGCTGTCCGATGGCCCTTCACTGGGCAGACTCAAGCCAAAATCTTCGACACATTCAGCGCAGTCGAAGCTGTCATCGCGCCATATGTCTGCATCGCCCGATCGCCTCAAGCCTGCACTGAAGAAGAAAACCTCGATAAAATCAGGGAACTCTGGGTGTCGGGAAGAACTACTCAAGTCTGGGATACAGGTGGGATCACGTACACAGAGACAACCCTCTGGTGGGAAGCTGCGCGTACAACCGAAACGGGATCACTCTCATGAAGGCGACAGTTTCACCTCACCACACGTCACCACGGCCGTTTCGTATTACACCGGCCATGATCAACACGTCATGGCCGACACGTCTGTGGACACTTATGGCGGTCACTCTGGGTCACCTTCATGTACATTGGCACCTACAGTCGGCACTGTGTCGAGGGACCATCACCTTTCTGTCACCATGCCCGTGTCACCAGTGTCAGGTAGAACATGTAAGTCACAGTGGCTGGAATGATGTGTCTTTCTTTATTGTACTTAACTCAACTGGACATTCTGTCAGCTGTCTGAGGAATACCATGAAAATAGGTCTGGAACATTATATTTGGAAGAAGAATGAATTGGCAATGTAGATTTCAGTTGTTAATGGACAATTCCACAGTGCTCATTTTCTTTATGCATTTTTTAGAGTAAGCATATATTATCTTCATTCCCTCCTATACCGGTAGTTTTTCTAGGCATGCTGCACAAACTACACATTTCCGTCAAGAAAGGTCATTTCGTGAGTAGACCCAAAACAGTTTTATGTGGTACACAGAAGAATTAGGGAAAAGTTTGCTGTGTTGGTTCACCAAACAAAAAACTGCCCTGATGTAGATAGTCGTGAAAGACATGCTCATTGGTTGATGTGTGTTTTATGTTGTAACATTTTTAGGCGAAAGTTATGTCGCAATCCAACATTTTCTGACGATCATCAGTTATTCGCATATACCAAACCGCGAGATTACGTTTATGGCGGTCTCTGAAAAGGTGTCGTTTTGTTTATGTTTTCTTGCTTTGTTGTAGTGGACAGCACAGGTATGGACAGTTTGATGGGCGTGGACAGCACTGACCAGGAGTGGAGTCCAGAGCAATGGTATGGACCGTATGGCCTGTAGTCGGCTAGAGTGGTCAGTCATAATTGACATACCACGTCCTTGCAGTTCTGCCATGTGACAAGTCACAATTTGTTACTCCTGAAATAGTTCACAGTCATATATTTTTTTAATGTGGTTCATTAAAACGTATTTGTATGGTCAAAATGTTAGAATAGATATTGTTTATGCTATTCTAGCCGAGTTACCCGGCGTTGCATGAGAGAAAAGTTTTGTGGGGTAACGCCAATGGCAATGATGGATACAACTTCGTGCCCCAAAAGTTATATACCACACCCGATTTCATGAAGCGTTTGTACCGTACAAAGGGGCTTATGTCAGTTATGTGGATGTTTGATGCAGATCACATAGAAAAAACAATTGTACATAACTACAAACACTTTCTGTCCTGAGTTATGTAATCTATGTCAAATGTCCACCTAGGTTCCTTCGTAAGATCCCCACCCCCGGGAATGAAAAAAATTAATGTACAAACCATCCCCATGGGCCCCTAAACACATTTACAAAATGTCAGCCCCATACATACGAAACTGATGGGGGTACGAGGGAACTGACAAACCTAAATCAGCCACAAACTGTTTCATAGTATAGATAGCAATCAGAGGTGCGGAGAGGTACAATTATTTGTGTATTTTATTTTCTGTTTTTTTTTCATGTTTACTTCTTCATCTTCAAATAATTTCCACATTTTCTATGGAAAGGATATAGCCCCTTCCACACCCTCTACCATTTATCCCTTCCACACCCTCTATCTTTTATCCCTTCCACACCCTCTATCCTTTATTTAATCTGCCACGAGAGAATTTCCTTCCTGCTAGTTCTTGAACTTGGCATGATTCGACATTGCAAATTATCAGATTGCCTACCTTTTGAATTTGAATTTTGAATTTCTGTTGCAGTCTGTCTCGCTTGGCAGAGAGACGTGCGGCACTACAGCAGAGGCAACAGCAGCTGCACCGCCATCTACACGAGATCGAGGATACCATCCTAGCCTCCGACCCGCCCAACACACCGCACTGAGCATAGAATCCAGTGCAACTGCTGCAACAAATTATCACAAACTCTGCATTGTTATTTATTATGAAAGTTGTTCATGTTACTGTTGTTGCTATTTATTTCTGTGATTTGTTGAACAAAATAAATGCATAGCGGTGAAAATACCGTTAAACTGCATCAGAACAATTCAGTCAAATGTACTGTTATATAGTTTGGTAGGTGGAAGACTGTTGTCCCAAAATGCAAAAATACGGTAACAAGATCGAAAAGTAATTGGCGTGTTTTATCAGAAACCAATCATTTAATCAATGTAATACACTATTCATGATAATGATTCTTGTTTGTTGCGCCTCTCAGCTCAGGTTCCTGAGGATATAGGTGCTATACAAGTTTATTATTATAAACAATAACGTGTGAAGGAGGACGTTTTACACATGTTTTATTATTATTATCTTTATTTGGACTCCACAAACATGTAAATATTAAACAAATTATGAGTTAGAAATAACAGTTAGAAAACAAATTATATTGTGCTGAGATATGAAATCACAGCATTACATTCTTCCTTATTTAAGACAGCGTCATTGTTACAATCTTTCATTTCCACCAATTTACAAATAATTTTTGCATTGTCATAGTATGTAGCATTGACACTGATATTCCACATTTCTTTACATTTATACTTAATAGCACTCGTAAGCATACAGAACAGTTCATGGTGGATCATGTTATATTTGGACATAATGTGTCTAACATTCTGGCCAATAATCGACCTATAAACAAATGTTATATAGAGTACATAGGAATTTTAAGGAAACTTAATACATTATTAATATTACTTACATTTGTTTGTACAAATATTTATATCTGTTTGTACAAATTTACAGAAGTAAATTTTCACATCACTGTTACAGAATCATAAATACATCAGTCCTTGAATAGTTGTTCTAGGGGTACGTCTAAATTGTTTTAATTAAATTAAAGATTTATTATAATTAAATTTATGTATGCATTGTTCACGAGCGTAATCATTTTATATTCATGCATCCCCAGTAGACAGTAATGCGGTACACATATAAATATATATCATAAAAATATAATAAATATAGAATACCTAGGGCATAATAAGCGACACAAATCAGGAACTAACTGCCTCTAATTTAGACAGTGTATGACAGATAATATTTAAAAAAAAGTTAAAGGTGCATTGTTTGCGATAACTAGTCCGACTACTCTACGCTTGGTAAAAAGCAGATCGTAATAATTATGGTACGGCGTAGACCGACTTGATTTGAACTCTGCCGTAGCCGCCATGTGGCGCCACCTGATTTCGTTTTGTAGTTGCGACCTTTCTACGAGAAGGTATTTATCGATGTTGCTTTAAGAAAAATACACTGATGGTCAATTTTATTTTGTGTAATAGCTTTAGATGCTCCAGAACTGGCTGGCTTTATTTAATCGTTAGGACATAATATATAGCATTGCCAAACATGTAATTTAAAGTTAATAAAATCTTTCTGAGGTGATCTTTGATACAAACGTAATAACATAATAATCCAAAGCTGGTACCCCTCATTTTCGACCCAGCCTGGTGGATGATTTTGAACTGTTGGTCAGTTCGGCCATATTGCCACTGTGTTGACACGTTAGCGGTCAGCGTACGTCCATTGCCATTAGTTGGAAACTGTTTTAATGCAGTAGTACTTGCAACGGAATAAGTGAAAACTTTATGGAAAGACATCCACTGTCGTCATACTCAAATCAAACAAACATTGCAAAACAATATAAATTATGATTGTTGCATAAACAACCACGGAATAATGACATCAGCAAGATGCCGAACGCGAGCGGTGGCAGACCGGCGTGTGAAGATGCCGAACGCGAGCGGTGGCAGACCGGCGTGTGAAGATGCCGAACGCGAGCGATGGCAGACCTGCGTGTGAAGCAGAAAGGTCAGATGAAAATGTGTGGTCCTGAAAACGATGCTGAGCATTCTCTGTTAGACAAGAAACACCACATAAAGGAAGACAAGGCAATTTTCACCGTAATCCAAGTGAAGCTTACTGTAGAAATAGAACAGCGTACAATTACATGCAAGGAACAGCGTACAATTACATGCAAGGAACAACATACAATTACATGCAAGGAACAGCATACAATTACATGCAAGGAACAGCATACAATTACATGCAAGGAACAACATACAATTACATGCAAGGAACAGCATACAATTACATGCAAGGAACAACATACAATTACATGCAAGGAACAGCATACAATTACATGCAAGGAACAGCATACAATTACATGCAAGGAATAACATACAATTACATGCAAGGAACAACATACAATTACATGCAAGGAACAACATACAATTACATGCAAGGAACAGCATACAATTACATGCAAGGAACAACATACAATTACATGCAAGGAACAGCATACAATTACATGCAAGGAACAACATACAATTACATGAAAGGAACAGCATACAATTACATGCAAGGAACAACATACAATTACATGCAAGGAACAGCATACAATTACATGCAAGGAACAGCATACAATTACATGCAAGGAACAGCATACAATTACATGCAAGGAACAGCATACAATTACATGCAAGGAACAACATACAATTACATGCAAGGAACAGCATACAATTACATGCAAGGAACAGCATACAATTACATGCAAGGAACAACATACAATTACATGCAAGGAACAGCATACAATTACATGCAAGGAACAGCATACAATTACATGCAAGGAACAACATACAATTACATGCAAGGAACAGCATACAATTACATGCAAGGAACAACATACAATTACATGCAAGGAACAGCATACAATAACATGCAAGGAACAACATACAATTACATGCAAGGAACAACATACAATTACATGCAATGAATAACATACAATTACATGCAAGGAACAGCATACAATTACATGCAAGGAACAGCATACAATTACATGCAAGGAACAGCATATAATTACATGCAAGGAACAACATACAATTACATGCAATGAATAACATACAATTACATGCAATGAATAACATACAATTACATGCAAGGAACAGCGTACAATTACATGCAAGGAACAACATACAATTACATGCAATGAATAACATACAATTACATGCAAGGAACAGCATACAATTACATGCAAGGAACAACATACAATTACATGCAAGGAACAGCATACAATTACATGCAATGAATAACATACAATTACATGCAATGAATAACATACAATTACATGCAAGGAACAGCATACAATTACATGCAAGGAACAACATACAATTACATGCAATGAATAACATACAATTACATGCAATGAATAACATACAATTACATGCAAGGAACAGCATACAATTACATGCAAGGAACAGCATACAATTACATGCAAGGAACAACATACAATTACATGCAAGGAACAGCATACAATTACATGCAATGAATAAAATACAATTACATGCAAGGAACAGCATACAATTACATGCAAGGAACAGCATACAATTACATGCAAGGAACAGCATACAATTACATGCAAGGAACAACATACAATTACATGCAATGAATAACATACAATTACATGCAAGGAACAGCATACAATTACATGCAAGGAACAGCATACAATTACATGCAAGGAACAGCATACAATTACATGCAAGAAACAGCATACAATTACATGCAAGGAACAACATACAATTACATGCAAGGAACAGCATACAATTACATGCAAGGAACAACATACACTTACATGCAAGGAACAGCATACAATTACATGCAAGGAACAACATACAATTACATGCAAGGAACAACATACAATTACATGCAAGGAACAACATACAATTACATGCAAGGAACAGCATACAATTACATGCAAGGAACAACATACAATTACATGCAAGGAACAACATACAATTACATGCAAGGAATAACATAGAATTACATGCAAGGAATAACATACAATTACATGCAAGGAACAACATACAATTACATGCAAGGAAGAGCATACAATTACATGCAAGGAACAACATACAATTACATGCAAGGAACAGCGTACAATTACATGCAAGGAACAACATACAATTACATGCAAGGAACAACATACAATTACATGCAAGGAACAACATACAATTACATGCAAGGAACAGCATACAATTACATGCAAGGAATAACATAGAATTACATGCAAGGAATAACATACAATTACATGCAAGGAACAACATACAATTACATGCAAGGAACAACATACAATTACATGCAAGGAACAGCATACAATTACATGCAAGGAACAACATACAATTACATGCAAGGAACAACATACAATTACATGCAAGGAACAACATACAATTACATGCAAGGAACAAAATACAATTACATGCAAGGAACAACATACAATTACATGCAAGGAACAGCATACAATTACATGCAAGGAACAGCATACAATTACATGCAAGGAATAACATAGAATTACATGCAAGGAATAACATACAATTACATGCAAGGAACAGCATACAATTACATGCAAGGAATAACATACAATTACATGCAAGGAACAGCATACAATTACATGCAAGGAACAGCATACAATTACATGCAAGGAATAACATAGAATTACATGCAAGGAATAACATACAATTACATGCAAGGAACAGCATACAATTACATGCAAGGAATAACATACAATTACATGCAAGGAACAGCATGCAATTACATGCAAGGAACAGCATACAATTACATGCAAGGAACAGCATACAATTACATGCAAGGAACAACATACAATTACATGCAAGGAACAACATACAATTACATGCAAGGAACAACATACAATTACATGCAAGGAACAACATACAATTACATGCAAGGAACAACATACAATTACATGCAAGGAACAACATACAATTACATGCAAGGAACAACATACAATTACATGCAAGGAACAGCATACAATTACATGCAAGGAACAGCATACAATTACATGCAAGGAACAGCATACAATTACATGCAAGGAACAGCATACAATTGCATGCAAGGAACAACATACAATTACATGCAAGGAACAACATACAATTACATGCAAGGAATAACATAGAATTACATGCAAGGAATAACATAGAATTACATGCAAGGAATAACATACAATTACATGCAAGGAACAGCATACAATTACATGCAAGGAACAGCATACAATTACATGCAAGGAACAGCATACAATTACATGCAAGGAATAACATAGAATTACATGCAAGGAATAACATACAATTACATGCAAGGAACAACATACAATTACATGCAAGGAACAACATACAATTACATGCAAGGAACAACATACAATTACATGCAAGGAACAGCATACAATTACATGCAAGGAACAACATACAATTACATGCAAGGAACAACATACAATTACATGCAAGGAACAACATACAATTACATGCAAGGAACAGCATACAATTACATGCAAGGAACAGCATACAATTACATGCAAGGAACAGCATACAATTACATGCAAGGAACAACATACAATTACATGCAAGGAACAACATACAATTACATGCAAGGAACAACAAACAATTACATGCAAGGAATAACATAGAATTACATGCAAGGAATAACATAGAATTACATGCAAGGAATAACATACAATTACATGCAAGGAACAGCATACAATTACATGCAAGGAACAGCATACAATTACATGCAAGGAACAGCATACAATTACATGCAAGGAACAACATACAATTACATGCAAGGAACAACATACAATTACATGCAAGGAACAGCATACAATTACATGCAAGGAACAGCATACAATTACATGCAAGGAACAACATACAATTACATGCAAGGAACAACATACAATTACATGCAAGGAACAACATACAATTACATGCAAGGAACAACATACAATTACATGCAAGGAACAACATACAATTACATGCAAGGAACAACATACAATTACATGCAAGGAACAACATACAATAACATGCAAGGAACAGCATACAATTACATGCAAGGAACAGCATACAATTACATGCAAGGAACAGCATACAATTACATGCAAGGAACAGCATACAATTACATGCAAGGAACAGCATACAATTACATGCAAGGAACAACATACAATTGCATGCAAGGAACAACATACAATTACATGCAAGGAACAACATACAATTACATGCAAGGAACAACATACAATTACATGCAAGGAACAACATACAATTACATGCAAGGAATAACATACAATTACATGCAAGGAACAGCATACAATTACATGCAAGGAACAGCATACAATTACATGCAAGGAACAGCATACAATTACATGCAAGGAACAACATAGAATTACATGCAAGGAATAACATACAATTACATGCAAGGAACAACATACAATTACATGCAAGGAACAACATACAATTACATGCAAGGAACAACATACAATTACATGCAAGGAACAACATACAATTACATGCAAGGAACAACATACAATTACATGCAAGGAACAACATACAATTACATGCAAGGAACAACATACAATTACATGCAAGGAACAACATACAATTGCATGCAAGGAACAGCATACAATTACATGCAAGGAACAACATACAATTACATGCAAGGAACAACATACAATTACATGCAAGGAACAACATACAATTACATGCAAGGAACAACATACAATTACATGCAAGGAACAGCATACAATTACATGCAAGGAACAACATAGAATTACATGCAAGGAACAGCATACAATTACATGCAAGGAACAACATACAATTACATGCAAGGAACAACATACAATTACATGCAAGGAACAACATACAATTACATGCAAGGAACAACATACAATTACATGCAAGGAACAACATACAATTACATGCAAGGAACAACATACAATTACATGCAAGGAACAGCATACAATTACATGCAAGGAACAACATACAATTACATGCAAGGAACAACATACAATTACATGCAAGGAACAACATACAATTACATGCAAGGAACAACATAGAATTACATGCAAGGAATAACATAGAATTACATGCAAGGAACAGCATACAATTACATGCAAGGAACAACATACAATTACATGCAAGGAACAACATACAATTACATGCAAGGAACAACATACAATTACATGCAAGGAACAACACACAATTACATGCAAGGAACAACACACAATTACATGCAAGGAATAACATAGAATTACATGCAAGGAACAACATACAATTACATGCAAGGAACAGCATACAATTACATGCAAGGAACAACATACAATTACATGCAAGGAACAACATACAATTACATGCAAGGAACAACATACAATTACATGCAAGGAATAACATAGAATTACATGCAAGGAACAGCATACAATTACATGCAAGGAACAACATACAATTACATGCAAGGAACAACATACAATTACATGCAAGGAACAACATACAATTACATGCAAGGAATAACATAGAATTACATGCAAGGAATAACATACAATTACATGCAAGGAACAGCATACAATTACATGCAAGGAACAACATACAATTACATGCAAGGAACAACATACAATTACATGCAAGGAACAACATACAATTACATGCAAGGAACAGCATACAATTACATGCAAGGAACAACATACAATTACATGCAAGGAACAGCATACAATTACATGCAAGGAACAGCATACAATTACATGCAAGGAACAGCATACAATTACATGCAAGGAATAATACAGTGTTAAATAGACAGTGTACAAGTTCTCCCAAGTAAAGAGAGACATCCAAATGCTTTCCACCAATGAAATTATTTATCAACTACATCACTTTGAGGCGGTATCACGACCATAACACAAAGGTTGAACAGAGGTCGGAGCCCGGTTCAAGGATGTTTAAAATCGGATATATACTCAAAGTGGCTAATCAGATAGATTATAATTGATTTTGTGTGGGGAGGGGGGCTTTTTGCGGTGGTTTGTACGAATGTAACCTTTGTGTCGTGATTAATGCGACACTGTATACCGGAGAACTAACTATATGAAACTCTAAAATGCTACGACACTGGCACCATTGTATTATAAATAGCCATGTAGAATCCATGCCTGGTGGCGATACTTGATGGTGCATTCCTTGCTTGTTGAGTTCCCGAGTCTAAACACAATACGTTCTATGTTACTTGTCAACATGTTTACACAATTAAGGTTAGTCGCTTAATAGAGCGCATTAGACTTCAAAAAGACAGAACTAGCGGACTCTGAAATAGGACGGTACTGGTAGAGATATCGGGTTCTTTTACGCATTCAATGCGTCTTCGCAGAACCAGTGACCGCCTTGCTCGAAATACGACTATCGGTTGCAGTTTGTATATTTTGATTCGGACAATATGTCTACTCCCCTACCACATCTGATCAACGCTGCTGCTATTTTATCTGTCACAGCTGAAACAGAAAACTTCCTGCACTTAGACCGTTCACGCGTTGGAGAGCGCATTCTTCGGCGGACCGTACCGGCGTCTGATGTCAGGTCTCATATAGGCATTTGCTTCGAATTAGCGTAGAATAACAAGCGATGCACTTGATATGAGCAAACGGCTGTTTGCGGACGCTCTACGCCGCTATAACGTCGACCATCTGGCGGGAGACGACTGACTTCCGACGACGACGACGTCGCTGGCAGAAGGCGTTGAAACCTTCGCGCTTCGTGTTCATTATTTTTTGACGCGCTGTTTCATCAGCATTGTTTTTATCCACATTCATCGGTTTCACAGTCGACATTTCATCGTGACAGGTCCCCCCCCCTCCACCCGCCATAGACCGTTCTGACGCCTAGCGAGTGTTGTAAAACTATGCCAGGCTAAAAACTCCGTCCTCAAATTGATTGATTTAGCCCATGGCGAATCGGGTTCCACGGTGTTCAAACCTGTAGTGTGTGAATGGTTTAAATAATATTAAATAATATGTGCGGTCGGTTTAATAGAAGAGAGAAATGTGATTACTTATGCTAAAATCATCAAAAGAATGAACATTCATCGTTAGACTGGGTGACCTTAGAAAGTATGAATAGCTGGCTGTCGTATATGTACACGCAGAGCCAGTTTTGTCCCTTTTTGTCAAAGTCCAGTAAATATTAATTTAATATTCTGTTCGATGATTTCATCAAAACTAAATTACACGTTTGCACAAACGCGTTAGCATGTCGCAGTGGATATAGAGCTAGCATGTCGCAGTGAATACTAGAGCTAGCATGTCGCAGTGAATACTAGAGCTAGCATGTCGCAGTGAATATTAGAGCTAGCATGTCGTAGTGAATACTAGAGCTAGCATGTCGCAGTGAATACTAGAGCTAGCATGTCGTAGTGGATACTAGAGCTAGCATGTCGCAATGAATACTAGAGCTAGCATGTCGCAGTGAATACTAGAGCTAGCATGTCGCAGTGAATATTAGAGCTAGCATGTCGCAGTGGATACTAGAGCTAGCATGTCGCAGTGAATACTAGAGCTAGCATGTCGTAGTGGATACTAGAGCTAGCATGTCGTAGTGGATACTAGAGCTAGCATGTCGTAGTTGA
>OY759272.1:32762126-32777126 GCA_963662155.1 Lamellibrachia columna | reverse complement strand
ATAAATCTCTCTGATTTAGTTCGTCGACAGAACGACGAAGACGGCGCCATGTTTATGGGCTACTAAACCCCGGTCGTTTAAGGGAACATTACAACTCCCCTTTGACCGGCGCCACGCCCCGACACTGGGCTGTTTCCCGGTTCCTCGGGGGGAACTTAAACGACGCGACGCAAGACATAGTTCGACAAATGGGGTAGAACTCTGCTCGTGAGTTTGTGAACGACTTTGAAGTGCGCGAGAGAGTTTCCTTTACGACCGTCGGCCGGGCGTCGGGGCGACCCCGCCCGAGCGGGAGCGGACCTTGGGGAGGCGGCCGCTTCCACTTCCCGACCAGCCGTGCTGACAGGCGCGTCATTAACCTTCCTCTCGGTCCTTTGTCGGTGCCGCTCGCCGGATAGAGTTCCGCTAATAAGTCAATAAAACTGCGCGCCCTTCGCCCGGCGCACGGGGCTTATTGTGCCGAGTTGTTGTCTAAACAAACCAACACGTTCCGTCCATCATCTTGTCCGATTCGCTTAGTCCCGCCAGTCGCTTCCGTCGCCTAATTGAAGCTGAGTCTGCGGTGGTTTATGTTTGTTTGTACGAATTAGTCTGTAATAACTTAGCGCCTGTCGGCGGGCCCTTTAGAACGCATCACTCCGTGCTTCGGCCGAGACTAGGACTAGAGGCATAACCTAGGCCGAATGAGCCCACTTGGAACCTTATGAAATGCAATAAACAGAGCAATAAACACGTATTTCATGTCCGTATGCATTCCTATATGCATATTACTAAAGTTGCTTGACAGTAACCATGCATAAATACAAAATCATGACGTTTTGTGATGAAAACCGTAACATCACATAACATCGTGCACGGGTTGATTTCGAAATATATCACCCACTGGTCACGATAAACGTACTCATAATCAATTATTTGGGCAATTTTTGTTGGCTTCTTGACGCCATTGTGCAGATGATACGTCAACGAATACGCAGCTTCGTCCGGAAGTCCCTATTCCTCGCGTACGTTTTCAAACCGGTGGAACTCCGCGTCTACGTACTATAATATAATACTGTTGCGGTGGACTCTACCTAGCTATGCCCAACCTGAATGCTAGACACGGTTTAAAATTGACCCCACGCACATCTCTCCCCACATCTGACAGCAGTCTAGCAACACAAATATTTTCATAACGTATAACGCAACCGTAAAGCAGACCGCACATTTGCTCGCGTCCGTAAAGCTGTCTCGGACTCCAGTCCTCGGCACCACGCTGGCGGTTCGCGTGGCATTTTCGTGGCGGAATTTTAACGAAATTTTGATTAATGCCTACGGTGTCGTTTGTTGGATACCCCCTTTAACCTGTCGACGGCATTCCATCGGAGTCAGCAGCGATGTCTGCCGCCGATATCGCAGTCTCCGTCTCGGCCAGTCGTCGGCAGATGCCAGAGCCGTCGGTTCTCCCCGATAACCACTCTGCCCTCGTTCGCCGCATTGTTCCTTCGTGACAGGGTCTCGGCGACGTGATGAATGTGTCCGAATATTGTTTCTGCGACCAACGTTTTTTCTAGCGTCAAGGATTATTGATGGAGGGCCCGGCAGACGGAGACTATAGCCGGGTGTTTGTCAATATAACATAAGTGGCCATGACTCAGGATTGATATTCGGGCTAAAATAATGTCGTGGATATTGATAACTGAAGTAACACACGATCGAGACCCTGACTAAAATCCTGCCGTTGACAATAAACGGAGAATGATTTTAATTATGGCAACTTACAATAATTCAAAACGCACAATAATGGTTAACGAAGTTCATGTCTACATTGTCTCGAGTACTTTCTGACACATTGGTTAAATAACATAATTTTAATAGTTTAATTATTAAAATAATTAATTGCATGTCGATCGCTATAATAAAAAACGCCCTAATTATTGCGGCCAACCAGAAAACACTTTTCAAAGGAACACAATCTACAACGTTTTTATCGTAAATTCGTGTAAATAAACTTCTAACATCATGATTTAGTGAACCACATTATTTATGATATTATTGTTATTTGTTTAGGAATATTCATCGTCTCAAATATCATGTTTACATTGCAAGGTGAATGGCAAGTTCAGCATACAATGTAAACATGATATTTGGGGCGAAACGTTCAAATAAAACAGATAACAGTAACACTAATTAAAACAATTGCGGTACATTAAAATACGCGCGCACGCACGCGCGCACACGCACGCGCGCACACGCACACGCACACGCACACGCACACGCACACGCACACGCACACCTGTAGTTTATACTATACCATGATTTTACGATAAACACGATCTGACAGCGGACCGTCAAAGTGTCGCTCTTATCCGCTGTGAATAGTTATAGCTGGTGCAGTCAAACTTTGGGTCCTGTTGTGGTCAGTGGTTCAGTAGAGGCAGGAGAGAAAATACCTGCTGCACCCTATGACACGGCCCACGGAGACGCCTCGGGGCTTGCCCGGTCACCCAGCCCGCACGGCCGGTCAGGGCTTCCTGATCTCACGGTGGCTCGCCGCTTGCTCCGTATCGCCGAAGTTGTTGACGCCCTCGATGCGTAATTGCGGTGGTGTGAATTGGTATCGCGTAACGCTACATTTGTTTACGTTTACTCTGTAGTAGTCCATTGCTGAATATTGGTGGAAATGTTGGGAGAATAAATTAATATAAAAAGTCTATTAACACGACTATTAAAGACAAGTTGAAGTACGTTAACTTTCATTAACGTTAAAGAATATTTATATTCAGTTTGTTGTGGAATTAAAAGTCATAAATTTTAAACTTTGTCTGTAAATGATACTTTTAGAAATTGCTTACTAAATAGATTTATTGTATGGATATTCCATGTACCTTGATGTCTGAATTATATGGTTGTTGTTGTTGTTGTAGTTGTAGTTATTGTTGTTGTTGTTGTTGTTGTTGTTGTTGTTGTTGTTGTTGTTGTTGTTGTTGTTGTTGTTGTTGTTGTTGTTGTTGAACTAATAAAGCCTTGCAGTTGAAACAAGAATATCAAGAAAGCACGAATACGTTACAATTAGCTAGAGTAACAGACATAATTACCATATGGTGTGTAATAGGATAGTGTAAATTGATATTATATAATATAGGGTATGTTTATTTTTACTCTGTAGCAGGTGATGGTGGAAGTAAACCTTCTAAAACAGAAATAAACATTGTTAATGTGCCAAAACCAATTCACAATGTTTATGATAATGTTAATAGTGCAAGGAAACATTACAATTAAACGTGCCAAAAGATCAACAATATTACAATAAACAGTTGTGTAAATTGATAACGCATGACACTAAATGCGTACACGTTTATTGTCAAGCTTTCTCATTTATTCATTTATATGATTGCCAACGAAATACATTATATTGTACATTATTATTATGTCTACGGTAGAAGTCAGCTTTCAAGAGGAAATAAATACGAACTTTGTATGCGTCCGAATGCTTGCTGAATAAAAAACCAAGGACATAAATAATGCCAATAAGCATTACAATGACCATCGCACAAGGGGAACTGGCCGATTACAAGTCGAGTCAGTAGTAAATTGTACGCACGACTCTCCGGCGTCGTTCCTCTGCGTAACCAATTCAGACCTGCACCAGGCAACCACTAATGACACGTGACGTTTTAACGATTTCCTCTTATGAATTTATGGGGCGAGCGAGGCGAACTCAAATTGAAATCACATTACGGTACACAACACTACATTAGTTTTTGTCGTAATACAGTCTGTTTATATTTGCTTCGGTTACTTTTATAGTTGACTCTCGCGCGAACTGTCAGTAACACTTAGCGGGCAATCATCGCGCCGTCTGTCGCGGGTTACCGACGGTGTCACGCCGACGCTAAACAAACACAAGTTTCAAGTAAGGCTTCAAATGTTCGCATGTCACAAGTATTATTGGTTAAATGCCGAGTGTTGACAAGGCATAATTTCTTATGGAAACACATATAAAACACGAACCGGTGCATATCTTCTGAGATATCATTCTTTAAAAAAAATCATAGCTCACAAATGTTATAGTAAATAAAAAATGTGCAGCGGTTAAGCTTTTCTGTTTCCTGTTTATTAGAGCTTTCTGTTCGGTAAGTGAAATAAGTGGTTAATTGACGTATTCCATCACACGATCTGAATAATTTAGTTCTAATTTTCCGTAATTATTTTGTGTTGTTATGAATGACTTGAACAAATATTACGTATGTAATGCTGCATATTGAAACACGATATTGAAATGTCGCGAACGTGTGATTTTCCTGATGCTAGCTCTTAAACGGTACCTCCAGATTATAAATATTTTACCAACTTTTCGCATGACTTAAAAAACAAGGTTGACACATTTCTCAGGAGGGCGGATTATAATAGATTAAAAATTGTTGGACTTTCGATAAGCCAATGGCTTCCTTGTCCACTTGCCATCTGGGCCTTGGATGGCAATCTTGCTAAATCTTGTTAAATCTTATATAATATATAAGCTGCATTAGAAATAATGTGCTAAAACACGCGCTTCCCCTTCGCTTTGGTTAATACCGCACTTCTTGTTGTGGGTGGTTTAGCCCTCCTCCCAGTTCCCAATAGATTCCCACATGCCCGGGGTGTTGCCATGTTGGGCATTACCAGAATCGCCCACCGAGGGGCAATCGCACTGCCCGCGGGCGCGGGGAGAGACGTTTCCCGACCCGGGAGCTGTCAGCCAGCCTACTCGAGCCCCGGGAGAGTGCCGCGGTGGCGGAAACACTGGCGCGTTGTAAACGAGTCGTTGCAAGGGCGATCGGATGTCGGGGCCGAACGGCGTGTCAGTGCCGCCGTTTGATCACCGGCGACGGCGTCGGTGCCGTGGCGGCCGCGGCCCGGCGCTGTCAGCCGGCCGCAGTCTCGCTGGAGCCAGTCGCCATGTGGCCGCGCCGCTCCACTCAGCGGCCGGCTCGTTAATTCCCCGCCTGCTTCCACTCACAAGTCCCGTCTCAGCCCCCCGACACTTGTTATTCTGCCCTGTCTCGGCGAGGCGCTTTTTCTGTCTTTGTAGCGCGACTGGCGGCAGCTGAGCGAAACGTACATCGTCGCGCGCTGGAACAGCACAGGGACTATCCCCGGCCCGATCCCCGGCCCGTTTCCGCTCACAGCGAACGTCGTGGACCGTCAGTGCCCGTACAGGGGACGTCGAAAATCGCCGTGGGAAAAACCGGCGTACGCGAATAGACAGATCTGCGAAGATTCTGCTGCCGCCGCAGACGTTTTGAAGTATCGATGGGAAGACTTCGTTCGGTCTCCCGGAATGACGCATTCTCGTTCCGAGCAAGGAGCGGTCGGAGATTGTCGGTTGTTTACGCCTCGTTGCAATTACAAGTGTTTCAACAGCTGCGGTCGTGACGAAAACGTGCTAGACGAATGAGCGAGCGAATACTCGCAAGGTGTGTTCAAACAAAGGCGAAAACCGATCGTGTCCGTTTTTAGAAATATCACACGAGAACAAGAATACAGCAAAAATTAAACACTGTATTGATCACGACGATTGAACAGTGCAACGGTTAAAGATATGACGTCAAAAGTCAACAAGAAAAAATCAATGAAATAAACTTTCCCGATGCATGTCTGTATCATTCGTTACATCAAACTGACTCCAGCCAGATATTACACAACAAAACTGACGTTATTGATACAAACAGGAGCGTTTACAGTGCCCACGTAGTGCTGACTTTAATAACACAAAGTTCTACTTTGATTATTTGTGAAACATAAGTCAAAATCGCCAATTTGCTAAATATTTTACTTCATCAATTATATAATATACCCACAGCTTTTCGCAAGCTCTTAAGTTAATCTATGTGAGACATTTTTGTCGACATGCACCAACATTTTTTTCGCGAAGTATTACCGAAACAAATTATCGCTTTCCATGGCGAATACGCGAGAGAGTAGGCAGACAGAGAAAAACGGCACCTTTGCCATTTTGGCGTCCGTGTCGGCAGAAATTGGCCCGCCGGTGGGGACAATTTGACAGCCCAGAGTCGTGATAAAGGCACATCGTATCTGCATTTGACAGGGCGTGGACATCCGAGAGCACGCGCAAATCATCGACTGGCCTGTTGAGATAATCCGATAGATAATCCGATTAATTATGCGCCGGTGTGGTTTGTCCTAACGACATGCGTGACAACCACAAGACAACGCCGTCAAGAACAGAGGTGATCTACAGTGAATATTGTTCTGTGAATATACGTTAAGTCTGGACGGTCAATGCAATGAGAAATGCCGTGTTACCGCAAATACGCCTGAAACAGTTCTCTAATATTATTAAACATTCACTTCTTTCAACGTATCCAAAAGGTTTTAATAACTTCAGCAGAGATTTCGCCACGTTGCCAAGGTGACTTCATAAGTACTGATGACGATGGTGGTGACGGTAGGATGACGTCATCGTAGACGTCATCCTACAAGGACAAAACCTTTTGCATATGTTAAAAGAAGTGTTCGAACACGCTTTCTAATAGTTCTGGAGCCATTTCGCAACTACATATCTTACCAAAGTTGTTACGCTTTTGAAGCAAATATATGACTTTCGCGTTATGTGACCTTTGCCGCTTCTTCGTAAAAGAAGACGGCTGGCTAGGACGGCTGGCTAGGACGGCTGGCTAGGACGGCTGGCTAGGACGGCTGGCTAGGACGGCTGGCTAGGACGGCTGGCTAGGACGGCTACACAAAACAGCTCGAAAGTTACATGTTTTGAAGCAAGAACGTGGCCAATGGCTTCCAATGACTTCAGGTGTGTTGTAGAAGATTACTTTTGCGGTTGTACAATGCATCACATACATTTCTGTTGACGTTTACCGGGATTAATACGAGTGTAACCGTAGAACATCTATTCCGAACTATCGATGCACCGCTATTGTTGATATGGCGATGCAGTACTATCGACAGTAAATTTGTGATTCACGGATTCAGCATTTTTAATCAGCTATACCTCCAAGGCCACGTGCTAGCTCTACCCATCAACTGCGGCTAGGGGCTGTTTTTGGCTATTTGCTATTCCCTGATACTATCGCAGTAGTATCACGATAGTTACGAAACTATCGCAATAGTATTGCAATAGTTATACGGCTATCGCGGTGCTATCGCGGTGCTATCGCGATACTAAAACTATCCTCGATAGTCCCCCGTAACCGCAGTACTATCGCAATAGTATTACAATAGTATTACAGTAGTGTTACAATAGTAATACAACTAGCGCAATAGTGAAACTATCCCCAACAGTCACTGCGTGCAACCCGGGGACATCGGAATGAAACAACTTCACATGTTGCCGGCCTGTGTGTATTGTGAGGTCATTAAACTGACACAGGCAGGAAAGAAAGTTGAAAATGCGCTTTTTAGATGTATGGATACCGCTATTCTGGAAAAACACGTCGCGCGACGGTATTTAATAATAATTATTATTATTATGATAATAACATTATTTATTCACTCATATCCAGAGCACGACCCTGTTCAAGAGTGTTTGCACACAATATAATAATAATAATAATAATAAATAGTAATAATGACAATAATAACAATAATAATAATAATAATAATAATATATTTATCAACACACATAGCGAGGCGTATACATAAACAGGTTAGATATACTGCATATAAGAATGCATAACACATTAAAATGAATTAAAAAAATATGTCATCAATGTTTTCCAAGTTTCCGCTCATACGAGTAGTACATAATGTAATACGGAATAGTTTAGATGTTGAATCTGTAATTACTAAATATGTGAATGTTATCATTCTCATCATTGAAGAACACCCAACTAACCTGGAGCGCAAACAGACCATCGTGCATGTTATAAAAAATAAGCTTCTGAAAATTATTTCCAAAGATGCACCAACATTGTCCAATGGCTGTGTTAAATTGAAGAACCAATAATGGCGCAATTATAGGCTTTAAATATGCACTGTCTCTCGTAATATATATATATATATATATATATATATATATATATATATATATATATATATATATATATATATATATATATATATATATATATATATATATATATATATATATATATTTATTTATTTATTTATGCGCAGATCGAACCAACGAGAACACCTATTATAGTCACGTGGTAGCAACAAGACGGATTTGTTTACGCGTGGGGCCGTGTCTCAAGAGCTGTTATTGGTTAATTTTGAAGTACAGTGGGAACTTCCAAACCATATGTGGAAACTAGCGCCAGGAACATGTGCGATTTATCGCTTTGGTTTTATGGAATCCATGCGTGAAATGTTACGTACGTTTTGTAAAGATGTTCTAAACGGCATTAAGCATTACTATAATTGAAACACTTTGATAATCGATAGAAAGGACATTAATGTTACTGGTACAGAACCCAGAAATTCACTGTCAGATGGTGTAGCTTCTCAGAATTTTTTACCGTTTCAAACGGTGTTAAGCAGGGTGGAATCCTTTCTCCACATCTTTTTAACGTTTACATGGATGACTTAAGTGTAAATTTGAATAAACTACAAATTGGCTGTCTTTATGCAGGAACCATAATGAATCATATGATGTATGCCGATGACCTTTGTGTTTTTTCACCTAGTGTTGCGGGGTTGAGAAAACTCACCGATTGTTGTGCCAAGTATGGCAATATGTTTGATATAACGTACAATGCCAAAAAATCTGTCTGTATGGTTATTGATAACAAACCTAGGGACAAAAAAAATATTCATCCTGTTGTTATCAATAACCATACACTACCTTACACTGAGAAATGTAAATACCTTGGCCATATTATAAACAATAATCTTACTGATGATGACGATATTGCCAGGCAGAAAATATGTATCTATGCTCAGGCAAATGCTTTAGCCAGAAAATTTTACTTATGCAACAATTTCATTAAAACAACTTTATTTAATTCATACTGTGGTTCAATGTACACCTCAAGTCTTTGGTGTAATTTAAAAAAACAGAGTCTGAAAGGTATTACTGTCGCTTATAACAACAGTTTTAGAATTATACACAACCTGTCACCCCGCTGTAGTGCAAGCCATATGTTCGCTACTAATTATGTTAAATCCTTTAATGAACGTAATCGCTCATCAATTTTTAGCCTTTTATGCCGGTTGGAAAAATCCGACAATATACTTTTTGTGAATTATCTTCACACTTTTATTTATTATCAAAGTCCATTGATTAAACATTGGATTGATCAATTGTATGCTTTTAATTCATGATGTTTGTACTTGTACTTGTACAAATATATTTTTTTATCCTTACTTATCTTATATATATATTTTACTACACGTCATGTATGTATATTTAAATATATATATTTTTCTCACTACATGTACCTCTATTGTTCATCATATGTGTATATGTATATTTTTTTAACCTGTATGTATTTATAATATTATGGGCTCTTGCCTGAAATAAAACATTATTATTATATTATAAAATGTCAGTTGGTGACAAAAAGTAAAAATCCTAAAAAATCAGCGTTCAAGATATATACGGCGATTTCTCGAATTCAAGTTTATATACATCCAACTCATTTCGTTAGGATTCGTCACATATTAATTTGGTGAAAGCTTGTTGATAACCAAATCGTGACGAATTGTATATACATATATATATATATATATATATATATATATATATATATATATATATATATATATTTAGCATTATAACATATAAAGCATACGCAGTGGTTGATAACTTGAAATGATAATATTAATTAAAATTTTATCAAGCGCTGCATTGCTAGACCTGACCTCAATGGGACTTAAACACACTATTTATATCCCATTAATAATTTTAATGTGTATGTGCGTGTGCGTGTGCGTGTGCGTGTGCGTGTGCGTGTGCGTGTGCGTGTGCGTGTGCGTGTGCGTGTGCGTGTGCGTGTGCGTGTGCGTGTGCGTGTGCGTGTGCGTGTGCGTGTGCGTGTGCGTGTGCGTGTGCGTGTGCGTGTGCGTGTGCGTGTGCGTGTGCGTGTGCGTGTGCGTGTGCGTGTGCGTGTGCGTGTGCGTGTGCGTGTGCGTGTGCGTGTGCGTGTGCGTGTGCGTGTGCGTGTGCGTGTGCGTGTGCGTGTGCGTGTGCGTGTGCGTGTGCGTGTGCGTGTGCGTGTGCGTGTGCGTGTGCGTGTGCGTGTGCGTGTTCGTGTTCGTGTTCGTGTTCGTGTGTGTGTGTGTGTGCGTGTGCGTGTGCGTGTGCGTGTGCGTGTGCGTGTGCGTGTGCGTGTGCGTGTGCGTGTGCGTGTGGGTGTGCGTGTTCGTGTTCGTGTTCGTGTTCGTGTGTGTGTGTGTGTGTGTGTGTGTGTGTGTGTGTGTGTGTGTTTGTTTGTTTGTTTGTTTGTTTGTTTGTTTGTTTGTTTGTTTGTTTGTTTGTTTGTTTGTTTGTCAGTCTCCTTGTCTTCCTGTATCCACGTTTCTGTCCCTCTACCAGTATAATCTCGCTCTCTTCTGTCTCTCCCCCCCCCTCTCTCTCTCTCTCTCTCTGTCCCCCCTCCCCCCCTCTCTCTCTCTCTCTCTCTCTCTCTCTTCTGTCTCTATTATGTCTCTCTCTGTCTGTATGTCTGTCTGTCTACTGTCTGTCTGCTGTCTCTCTGTGTTTGTCTGTCTGTCTGCCTGTCTCTATGTGTGTCTCTATGTCTGTCTGTCTGTCAGCCTCGGTCACTTTTCTCCCCTTTCTGTCCCTCTCACTGATTAGCAACCTATGTCATCGTCTTTATACTAACTGCCGCAACATATATCGTACAAACGATAAGCGATGTTAACAAACACTCCAGCAAGTGACCGAGCTTCAACGAGAACACTGCGCGCTACGCCGAAGCGCACTTGAGTGTAATTTTTGTTGAAGCTTATTAATTAAGTAATTGACGTCTGTCGAGCCGCGCTGATACCCTTCGACTGTTGGCAGACTGCGAGTCCATTAATCACAGGCTACGTCCAACGGTCTCCACTGGCGGTCTCCGCGTTCGTCGGCAACTTGGCTACTCGCTGCAAGCCGGAAGCACAGCGACATCTTACCGGAAACACTGTGACGTAAAACTAGAAACATTGTGACGTCATGTCGGTATCAATTGGACACCCAACGCAGATGGCGGTCAACAATACAGGTGATTGTCTTCTTTTTTGATAGCAGCCATCACTGGTGCCATCATCTATAGTCGTACAAACATGGATTCATATACCGTGTTCCAATAAGACGTGTTGCAAGGATTACTCTCGATTCCTCACGGGCAAGTAGTATTCGGCTAATGTAGGTTGTTAAAAAAAATATTTAACAACAACTCATAAATATTGGCGACACACAACTATTTTGTGGGTATCCATGCCAGGTTGAAAGGTATGCCACAATGGTCCTGTTGGTGTTTTTGTTATCGTCGACGTCGTCGTCGTCGTCGTCGTCGTCGTCGTCGTCGTCGTCGTCGTCGTCGTCGTCGTCGTCGTCGTCGTCGTCGTCGTCGTCGTCGTCGTCGTCGTCGTCGTCGTCGTCGTCGTCGTCGTCGTCGTTGTCGTTGTTGTTGTTGTTGTTGTTGTTGTTGTTGTTGTTGTTGTTGTTGTTGATATAATGTTGTTGGTTGAAATAACGCATTGTAGTTCTTTAAATGCCGAAGCTACTATTACAAGTAACCGGTAGCAATGCGGGTCAGCGAATGAAAGAAACTACAACGGAAAGCACGCGGACAGGGTCGTATTTGCTAGCACAGTTGGCACGAACGCGACATTCCTTTATTGGTAAAAACAACCATGTAAGTTGACAGACCGTTCAGTTTACATTCCATTATAAAGTTAGCACAGTAACACAAAACGTGATCTGAACGAAGCATCCAAGTTGTTGGCGCGATCCGGAGTGGTCCAGACCACCGCGGCCATCACGCTGACTGGGCGCGATTCTCTTGCACCGATCGAGGAACATTATATCGCTTCTCTCAACGTTTCGTCGAGTCGATTACCGAGAGCTACGCATTCTTTCCGTAATCTTTATTATTTCATCCACGAATGAAACCGGTTGCACTTGCTGATCGTCTATGTGATAGCGTCAGAGAGACTCTGACGGTCTCGCGTCGACCGCGAAGCCTGCGATGACTCAAACCGGGCTGCATTCTTGTTTCCTTGCGCCTCGTCTTTGGACGTCCGTGCGTAACTCACCGCCGGCAAACGATACGCGACCATCCACCGTGGACTGCCACGTCTGTCAGTGAGCGCGTCTCGCGTAAACAGTTCCCGGTATACCACCGGGATTTGTGTACAGCGTCAGACACTATAGTCACAAGGGACGTTCCGTATCTCCCTGACGCGCCTGTTTAACCCAATACGTCCTTCAAAGTATACAGTCGGATAGTTTTTCTATCGTATAATTTGACCATTATCTGTTTCATTTCAATGGTTGGCCCCGAATAATGTGTCCACATGTCAGGCTGTACGGCAAGGTCGTTACACATAAACGAATAGATAAAGGTCGAATTATATTTAATTGTCGTTCAGTCATTTGCAAGTTCAAGATGCTAGAATAACTTTCTTTATTTTCTGTGCATCTTAGTTGATGCATGAGACCACGTAAAAGATTCAGCCATTTTGTATGATCTAGCCGTGTTCTCCGCCGTCTTCCAACAACTTCCTCCCTGTTGGTTCCTCTCTGCTTCAACAGTCCTTCTCCCTGTTGATTTGTTGACTCCCTGTTGTTGACTCCCTGTTGTTGACTCCCTGTTGTTGACTCCCTGTTGTTGACTCCCTGTTGTTGACTCCCTGTTGTTGTCTCCCTGTTGTTGACTCCCTGTTGTTGACTCTCCTTAATGTGTGGCCGATGCATCTCCATCGTCTGATCTTGGTGTCTTCTGATATTGGTGGAATGCAGGCGGTTGTGTAGCTCTTCGTTCGACACTTTCATTGGCCAATGTATCTTTAACATACGTCGTACGCATGTTCTTTGAAAAACGTTCAACTTATTCTAAGTTGCTTGGTGTCATTCTCCACATTTCGGATCAATGTAATCGCACGGCTAGAATATACAGATGTAGTTTATATTATATAAATGATTTTACGGGGAAAAAAATCGATTTTGTTCCTTTGATGTAAACGCTCACGTCAACATACTCTACGATATACTAATTTCGATAATTTGGAGTGGAAATTGGACTCAGCCAAGATAGTCACTCACTTGAGTCAAAACAAGCATTTGGGCGATCGACGGTTATCCACTGAATATTATATAGATAAATATAGATAAATATAGGTAGATATTGATAGTGTATAGATGGACAGCGTAATACGAACACAAGAAGTAAAGTCACACAAGGTTACACAAATTAAGTCACACAGATAATAAAAATAAAGCAACGAAAATACTCATTGAAAAATTATCATATTATAAGATAAAATGAAACAGAAATGGACATCTAAATAAAGATACGGTGTTTCCACGTAGAGTAAGAATTAAAAAAATTATTTCATAGCTGTCAAAATTTGTTCATGGAAAAGTGGGAAACTTCTCCGCTCCAGTTGTACAGACCATCAGTTTGATGTACCGCTCTCGTTCGAGGTAAACGCACGCATGAGAAAATGTGAAATCACTTGAGACCAAAGAAATAAAATATTCCCAGATTGGCCTCGTGTGCAACAAAGAGATTGATGTTACGATGATTTTTTATTTTTTTTGAAAATTACAAAAAGGCCGGACATTTCGTCCAAAAGCGGGAAAGTGGGATCAATGGAAAAACGGCATTTTTCGCACGAAAGCCGTAATGTTTACACATATGTAATTTGTTTTAATGTTAACATTTGAAATATTCACTACATGTTTTGTGGATATTGTTAGAAATTATGTTAGCAGTAAAGAGTTTGGTAAAAATTCGATATTTTCCTGCAACCTAGACATGCTAATGCGTGATAGTGATACGACATACGTTTGCTTTGGATTCACAACAAAAGTGCACAATAACAGTTAATATAATTGATCAATGCAAGCGACAATGATTTCGTTGAAATCATGAATGCAACAACACCGTACTGCTAGTTGAAATAAACGTAAACAAAGTTTGCTCGACGGCGCTTTTGTGTTCGTCACAGTCCCTTCATCAGCATTTGACTCGAATACTTTTGTGTTCGTCACAGTCCCTTCATCAGCATTTGACTCGAATACTTTTGTGTTCGTCACAGTCCCTTCATCAGCGTTTGACTGGAATACTTTTTGTGTTCGTCATAGTCACTTCATCAGCGTTTGACTCGAATACTTTTGTGTTCGTCACAGTCCCTTCATCAGCATTTGACTCGAATACTTTTGTGTTCGTCACAGTCCCTTCATCAGCGTTTGACTGGAATACTTTTTGTGTTCGTCATAGTCACTTCATCAGCGTTTGACTCGAATACTTTTGTGTTCGTCACAGTCCCTTCATCAGCGTTTGACTCGAATACTTTTGTGTTCGTCACAGTCCCTTCATCAGCATTTGACTGGAATACTTTTGTGTTCGTCATAGTCACTTCATCACCGTTTGACTCGAATACTTTTGTGTTCGTCACAGTCCCTTCATCAGCGTTTGACTCGAATACTTTTGTGTTCGTCACAGTCCCTTCATCAGCGTTTGACTGGAATACTTTTGTGTTCGTCACTGTCCCTTCATCAGCGTTTGACTGGAATACTTTTGTGTTCGTCACAGTCCCTTCATCAGCGTTTGACTGGAATACTTTTGCTGAAATACGTTTTACTTGCAGCAATTTAGATACAGATTCTGTTAAAGATGCTATTGGTCAATATTGATGATAGCACTGTGTACTAAATATATCACGGTATGACTTTTGTTACTTTTCTTGTTTTGAATATAAAATCGCTTATCCAGACTACCAAACCGATTGGTACAGCTTGAATGGAAATGAAATGAGAAATAATTTTTTCTTCGCTCCGACTTTATTCTTGTGATTTCATTTCCTATAACCAAATAATCTCCAGCGACTTTACTCTCTACGAAAAAA
>OY759272.1:32747126-32757126 GCA_963662155.1 Lamellibrachia columna | reverse complement strand
TGTATAAACGCTTGGAGCCAACGTCAACGAACTGGCACGATGGTTGAATTTGCTTTGTCATGATAATCGACCTTTCCATATAAGAGACTAAGTACTTAATATATGTACATATATTAAATACACATTACAATTAATTGACAAGGAACTGGTACGCGCACGCATGTGACAAATGAGGTATTTCTATGATAAATTGTAGTAACGTAATTAGTCGTTGGATTTGAAAGAGGTGCACGTGACTTGGGTCACTGTCAAGAGTCAACAACTGGAAATAGCAATAAGTTTCACGTAGACAAGATTGCTGAGTAGGAGAGAGTTCTGCAAATTAGTATATAAGTTAAATGTACGTATCACACAAAAGCAGCAGCAAGAATTATGTTTTTTTAAGAAAGAAATTACTCAAAATGTGTTTCCTCCATATTCCAATAGCTTTGTATGTTTACTATTAATTAAGTTAACTTTTGTGACAATGACATACCTCTAAATTAGTTTTTATCATGGAAAAAGCTTGCATCTACCATATAATCAATGCCGTTATTCAATCGTTGATGGCCATTAACAAGAAATGACATTTTGGCAACGAGAAAGTAAAACACTCTGGAATAAAAAATTATGTGGTCATCTGGTTTAGATTGTTGGGTTCACTTACATATTCTAAAAACATTATTTTTTAAATGGCCAAATAATTTTTGCTTTGTGCAATATCTTGGGGGTAGTGTACCAACATGTGTGGACACATGTTGCATTTAGAATATCATAACTTTGAAAATTCTGAAGAAAAAATATTCATAATGTAGGACTTTTTCTTAGAGGAGTTCAACATTTAACTAAGCCAATGATGAATGTGAAAGTATTATGATAACATATCCACTACTGATTAAGTGTAATTATTTAGACGGGTTATAATTCCTTCATATGGCGGCAATTTTATTCGTTGCCATGACAACGGGAGATCTGGCAGAAAAAATGTTAACATATGTTTTGCTAAATAAAACCCACTCTACATAAAAATGCACAAAATATGCAAATAAAAAATCCTATCAAGCAGCTGTGTCTCCCCTTAAGATGGCCGACTACTCAGAAATCACGCTATATGCGCATCGGTCTGCGCAGCATTGTTCGAACAACGATTAAATTAATACAAAGGATATAATTTCGATTGAAAAAGTAAACACAAATTGGTAAAAAAAGCTTAATAAGAACCGAAACAATTATAATTTAAAAGCTATACACGTGGCGCCTCTCGCGGTAACATTTTGACCAACGTTTTTTAAATGCCATTACACATTGTGGTCAGATATGGGGTTCGATAAAAAAAAATTCGTTATTTTTGCTGCTGACGTAGCTGTTACTATGTTAGATATTAAAAAAATTGCACGGAACCCCCAACTGTTCTTGTCTTTTGGGGCTTTTGGCGTCTAATGGATTTCAAATAACTTTTAAAAGTTAAAGTTTCATTACTTTTATTTCAGGGTAATCGGCCATCTTAAAAGGATATTATGCATTTACAGTGGATTGTGGATACTTATTAACGTGACGTCAATGTGCATCGCTTCCAGGTTCACGGTACTTCTAACAGGTTCAGCATGCGATGACCATCAGCATCGCGCGATGACCATCAGCATCGCGCGATGAGTTGTGATCATGTGACATTAGTTTCACGAACTTTGCGAGAAGGTTTTAGCCAAGGTCTCTATTTAATGTTGACTGCGATGTTCACGGAACTATGTCATGAGGCGACCGACATGCTTTAATACGTGACACAATCGGAGTAAATTATATTTAACTGGGTAGTTATATCAACTACGTGAATATATATAAATATATACACACACACACACACACACACACACACACACACACACACACACACACACACACACACACACACACACACACACACACACACACACACACACACACACACACACACACACACACACACACACACACACACACACACACACACACAGCAACTGATCTAGCTTTACTGTGGAAAACTTGTAGTATTACTGTCAACTTGTGAATGATGTACATCATTAAATGTTATACATATGGAGATGTACTAATGTACTTCAATCTTGTTACACTGCACTCGTTCTAACAGTGTTGCACTACTGCACGATGCACTTTGTATTAATGAATTATTTAAACAAGGAATTATAAGCTAAATTGCTTCTTTTACATTGTCTTCGTTGAAATAGATGCTATATGTATCATGTGTATATGAACTGTATCATGAAGACAATAAATCATTATCATATCATTAATCATATTTACACTGACAATAGTTCCGAGAATAAACCGAAAACTGCATTCAGCAAACCTATTCTGAAACAAGACTCTCTACTCCCGGTCAATGCAAGTAGTACATTTATTATGGAGATAAAAGAACAAACACAAGGAACGAGTCGAACATACCAATTGAAATTATAGTAGTTGAAAAGAGGGCACACGCCCTTATTTCCCACGACGGTGCGTTCAAGAGGACATACACTATTGTTTACAATAGTTCTTTATTTATCAAGAGGACATACACTGTTATTTACAAGAGTTCTTTGTTTATCAAGAGAACATACACTATTGTTTACAAAAGTTCTTTGTTTATTAAGAAGACATACACTGTTGTTTACAAGAGTTCTTTGGTTATCAAGAGGACATACACTGTTGTTTACAAAAGTTCTTTGTTTATTAAGAGGACATACACTGTTGTTTACAAGAGTTCTTTGGTTATCAAGAGGACATACACTGTTGTTTACAAGAGTTCTTTGGTTATCAAGAGGACATATACTGTTGTTTACAAAAGTTGTTTGTTTATTAAGAGGACATACACTGTTGTTTACAAGAGTTCTTTGTTTATCAAGAGGACATACACTGTTGTTTACAAAAGTTCTTTGTTTACTAAGAGGACATACACTGTTGTTTACAAGAGTTCTTTGGTTATCAAGAGGACTTACACTGTTGTTTGCAAGAGTTCTTTGGTTATCAAGAGGACATACACTGTTGTTTACAAGAGTTCTTTGGTTATCAAGAGGACATACACTGTTGTTTACAAGAGTTCTTTGTTCATCAAGAGGACATACACTGTTGTTTACAAGAGTTTTTTGGTTATCAAGAGGACATACACTGTTGTTTACAAGAGTTCTTTGTTCATCAAGAGGACATACACTGTTGTTTACAAGAGTTCTTTGGTTATCAAGAGGACATACACTGTTGTTTACAAGAGTTCTTTGTTTATCAAGAGGACATACACTATTGTTTACAAGAGTTCTTTGTTTATCAAGTTATACGTCCAAATGAATTGTGCTTCTTTCATGCAAGTGTACTACTTGGTTTCATAAGCTGTTCTCTTTGTTTCGTAGTTTCTTCTCAATTCTCTCAGCAAGGCTGTGTCTCCACTCCTTGAACACATCAAAGAGCCCTACACCTATTTTCCTGACGCAACTGTGGAACTGGTGCCAACAGTGACTTCACGGTACACCAAATTGGATTAAATATACATCCTCTCGGACAACCTCAGGAATGGAGCTTATACAACCTCTCTCACGCTGTCTCTACTCTCTTTATGGAAAGAGCTTGGTCGAAAACACCCTTGTTATGTAACCCTTTCAAATCTGCATTTTACGTATATAAATATATAAATATATATATATACATATATATATATATATATATATATATATATATATATATATATATATATATATATATATATATATATATATATATATGACTTCTTGTATGTATATATATAGAAGTTACACACACATATATATATAATATTTATGTATATATATATATATACATATATATTATATATATATATATATATATATTTCTTGTATGTATATATATATATATATACATATATAATATATATATATATATATATATACATATATATATATATGTATATATATATATATATGTATATATATATATACAAGAAGTCATATATAAATATATATATATATATATATATATATATATATATATATATATATATATATATACATA
Source organism: Lamellibrachia columna (assembly GCA_963662155.1). Taxonomy (NCBI): domain Eukaryota; kingdom Metazoa; phylum Annelida; class Polychaeta; order Sabellida; family Siboglinidae; genus Lamellibrachia; species Lamellibrachia columna. The sequence goes on along the minus strand of OY759272.1, from coordinate 32,753,112 downwards.
TATACATATATATATATATATATATATATATATATATATACATATTTATGCATATATATATATATATATATATATATATATATACATATACATATACATATACATATACATATACATATACATATACATATACATATACATATACATATACATATACATATAAATATACATATACATATACATATACATATATCTTTTATATTGTAATGCTTGCGTTGTTTTATCTGTAGACATACTTATTATAGTATAAAAGATAAAATAACCGCATAAAACCAACAACGATGTCGTATCGTGGTATATGATGATTCATGGCCGGTTCCTCCTCAATTTTCGCTAGTAATCCGCTATTAATTTACTTGTTTAAACATTAAGTGAAGTGCAAATAGAAACGCTGAAAAGTCTCGAATTTCACCCTTGGTGAGATTTCATACTTTGCCATGTGATCAGCGGGAGCGTGGAAGTCACGCCCCGTGATTGGCACAGTGTTTAGCATTTTGGATATCCACTCTTTTGAGTCTTACCAGATCTGACGGCAAAAGTCAATTATTTTGATGAGTTGGACAAAATATGCATTTGTTATTTTAAATCGACATAAACTTTTCACACACTACATATTTTAACATCAACGAACTAGATTTGCGTCCGTCCGTGTGCGCACGCACGCAAGTCCGTCCGTCCGTCCGTCCGTGCGTGCGTGCGTGCGTGCGTGCGTGCGTGCGTGCGTGCGTGCGTGCGTGCGTGCGTGCGTGTCTTTACAGTTACACATGTCGTGATAAGCAGGTGGATATGGTTAGGCGAGAAGAGGAATATTTACGGATGCCTGGCGAATGTCCACGGTGAGGCGCATGTATAGAAGGATTCAAGTATAGGTATATGTTTGTTTGCAATGAAGGGGTGGGGAGTTTCTAAAGGGAAGTGTCTGACTTGTGTTGCCAACCTACGGCTCAGGACATCACCATAGAAACTATAATGTTATACGTTGCAACCCGTAGAATTCGAACGGTCGCCCGAAAAATAACTGGCGAAATACGAGATATTGTATACACTTATATATCTGAAACACGAAACGAGGAGAATTAAATAATGTCGAAGACTGTAGCGGGAGAACGTCGCGACAGTTGCGATGTGGCGAGACAAGGGCTGATCAAGATACGTTATTGACTACGATCTTGCGAACACTCGGCTTTATCATCTGATACAATATCAAGGTTCTTAGCAGCAGACTCTGCCGTCACCGCTCCTCAGAGATCTGGCTTCGTTTGTGGCTGGCTCTACATTTTCGATTCCTAATGACCGTGTCCAGTGCTTGTCTGGTGTTGATCACAGCTTTGATCACTGGTTCTACGTGAGACTTTTTTATTTGTGAGTCGTTACGTACATACTACCATTATTTTGTGTTATACGTTCCCTTGAAGTAATCACCAATATCTGCTATGTATATTTCCTTCAAAGGTGTATGGGTGGTTTGAAGGTTGTATCGTATGGTTACATATAATGGTGCACGTTCTTAGGGCGGCAGAACGAGTTTTTTCCGGGAATAGTTCCTATTTGTATACGCACTTTCCTTTTGTCGTGAATGTATTGCACAATCAAAGATATATATATCCTGTAAAGTGATGATGCATGTTATCGAATCCATTGCAGTCGTGTTCTATTCCTGGTGGAATATAATTTTGTATGCCTCTTTTTATCGCGTAAATTAAAATATATGCATATTTTGCAACAGTTTAAGTCAATATGGTACTTGCGTGACAATATATTGCCGTGAAGTGCATGTTTTACTGCGCGTTCATAACATGTTTGGAAGAATTGTCCCAGACAAACTATGAAATTATGCTTGATTGAAGACAAAATATATTTATACATATTTTACAAACTAAACTTTGATATTCGAAACATGTTTTCAGCACATGTTTAACAATTTATAAGGTACACTTAAAGTCTCACTTAAATGAAAAACTATAATACTTATGAAAAGCTAGATGTGCTTTCGTACGGGCGTGTTCGTTGAAACTGTATTTGCAAAGTTTAAATATATCAACATTTCTTTTATGATAATATATTCTAATAACAATTTGGAATATATATAACTATTATAATGTATTTAATTAACACTTTAAAATGCAAAAAGAACGTATTTGTCTGCAATTCGATACAAAGCCCAGTGTAGCTGGAACTAAACATGAAGGGCACCTACTTGCGTATACAAATTTGAACTATAGTGGCCGTGGCTGCGGTTGAAATGTGTCTATTTTTTATGACTCTCATAATTCAAATTGTTAGAGTTAAGACCAATGAGAAGAAACAAAATATGAACACATGACACGCTATATCGTCTATTTCATTGTTAAAAGATATTGCTTATAAAGCATATGTCACATTTCGTTAAATATAGTATTTATATTTTACAATACTTCAAAACTTTACAAGAAAATGATCTTCCTGCTAATGGTTCGACACCGCACTATCTGTGCGCGTGTGCGCGTTTTAACCGTGTTTACGCTCCTGCTTGTTTTTACATGTTATTACATGTTATTACATGTTATTACATGTTATTACATGTTATTACATGTTATTACATGTTTTACGTGTTATTCGCCGCTTTATTTGTATCCGTGTTATTATCTTTACGCAGTTATATAATAATAATAATAATAATAATAATAATAATAATAATAATAATAACTGTATTTGTACACTCATATCCAGAGTAAGACCCTGTTCAGGACTGTTTACACACGGCTAAGACTATAAGTACTGACTAATTGAGCTACTAATAATACAATTAAATAATGAAGATTTTTACTAATAAAGCAATACTCAAAATTGCTGACTGGGCTAAAAACATAACTAGACAAACTAAAACGCACGGAGGATCTACAAAATATAAAGTAGCTAAAAGAAAATATGTAACAGTTTAGATTGACGATAGATTTAAATAAGAAATAATAAAACAATTGGATAAATATATAACTAGTAAAATGCGTCACTCTACATCAGTTGGCAGCAGGACGACTTGATGTGCGCCGGTTTCTATTGACGACCGAGGCGTCTGCCAGAGCCGGCGACAGCCTCGTCAGGGTGCGGGCTTTGGCGCCACGCCTATCCCGCCAGAGCTGTCTCTGACTGACTCCGCCTCTGTTTGCCTCGACTGCTGCCGCGAGGCTCTGATACCACCAGACTGGCGGTTGACGGCCGATCCCCTAGGCGCTGGAACGAACCTCCCCTTCCGTGCGGGCGTACACGTGCACGTGGGAAAGACGCCAAGGACCGCTCCTATTGGTCGACGACCGCTTGTCTGGCGCGGCAGTTCTCGCACGCAGAGTGTCTGGCGATGAAAAGAAGGAATCAATCAGAGGCCGGCAACAAAACGTTGTGACAAGTTGAAAGCGATGAACAGCTATAATCTTGGCGCCGGTTCGGCCGCGACTGAGAATATCTTCCCGCAGCATCCGAACGCCAGCGAGCTCCTTCGCGAGTACGTGGACAAAGTGGGCGCGCAGCAGCAGCAGGACCAGTCTGGAGCGGGAGATTTCCCGGGTTCGTTGGGCGTCAATAAAACTGCCAATTTCTCCGTGAGCCACTTGCTCGATCTGGAAGAGCTACCGCGCGAGAACTGCGCCATGTTCGCTGCGACGGCTCTCGACGGAAGCGGCGGCGGCGGAAGCTTGACGGCGGACGGAGTTGCTCTCCGCTTGCAGCGTCCAGACGACGCCAACAGTCCTATGGATTCCGCCTGTTGCGGACACCCCGGTGGCAACGGCGCCGGCAACGGCGCCGGCAACGCCGGGCCCAACAACCGGACGCCGGACGACGCACAAACTCAACACAAACAACATTCAGGTAAGACACTTGGCGTAATCTGCGTCACTGAAATCACCCCTACGCGCACCTATTGAATCTCGCAGGTTTGGTCATTTCATTTGATCGCTTGATCACTGTTGTGGTCACTGTTGTGGTCACTCCTCCGGTGCTAATCATCAGCCATGAACGCTGCTGCTTACTAGTTATACGACCTGACCTAATTTGTAAATTGCTACATCGTAGATTGTTTTACACTGGCCACGTGCTCACCCCACAACGACTAACGTTGTCAGTATACGTGACATCACGTAGTTCCTTCGAAGATCAATGCAATGTCTCCGTAATTGTGCCAAACGTTAAGCTCAATAGTACTTTCGAAAGTTATGCGAACTGTTACTAGAACCCATTTGTTATGTATTGCTCTAATTGATGAAAGTAATACATTGGTGAAAGTAATACATTGGTGAAAGGAATACATTGGTGAAAGGAATACATTGGTGAAAGGAATACATTGGTGAAAGGAATACATTGGTGAAAGGAATACATTGGTGAAAGGAATACATTGGTGAAAGGAATACTTTGGTGAAAGGAATACATTGGTAAAAGTAATACATCAGATAAATTTGGTAAATTATCACACACCTGTCGTGTCAGATCGAATTAGGCAACACCTATGTTTTCAAACAGGAAAATGATATACATGTAATTATAACCGTTTTTAATTCAATTTTACATCAATGTGTATTTATTGTGCGACTATTTATGTGTTTTTATTATGTTTATGTACAAATATTCAAGTTGACTTTTCAAAACAACTCTTGTCTTTTCTACATAAATAATGTTCGAATGTACGAATTTATGCGACGACCTAATACAGTCGTGTTTATTTTCATGCACAAATGCCACGATTCATGACGTAAAGAGTTTAAAACCATTATCCTTAGTCTGATAGCTCTCTGAATTACGGAACAACAGTGCGTTATTTGTCATTTTAAAATCAGTTGTGTGCTTTTGTTTACGTTTGTGTATTAGTATTGTTTACGTTTGTATACTAGTATTGTTTACGTTTGTGTACTAGTATTGTTGTCGTAATCTGTGTTGTGCTGTTAAACTACCGCAATAATATGTGACGAAATCGTCGAAAATAACACAAACATACACTGTTAATTGCTACGTTTTAACACCACTACGTTTTGACGAAACATTCAGACATGGTGCCGAATTATCTTGGGATATATTTTAATATTAGTGTATAATACACGATATTATCAGCGCTTGTGTGATGTTGCAATATTTCAACACCCATATCAGCATTTCTGGGAAAAAAGTATTACAATATACAATAATATCAGGTTTTCGTGATATACTCGTAAGGCGGAAACCACGAGGATATCAAAAACAGGGAAATTAACGAACCACTCAAACAGGGAAAACTGCGTATCCGGTTTTCGCATTCTCAAACTGCAAATGTTTAGTGCATGGTTTTAGCAGTACGCGTGGTACACTACTCACTGTTACGACACATCATAATGAGCATGTGGTATTACGTTTACATAGTGTATACCTGCTGTATAGTGTATACCTGCTGTATAGTGTATACCTGCTGTATAGTGTATACCTGTTATATAGTGTATACCTGTTATATAGTGTATACGTGTTGTATAGGAACAAAGACGAAGTAAAAAGGCTGAACATTTTTACTCGACTAGACAAATAAAAAAAAACGCTGGACGTGAACTGTGTCGAACACATTCGCAAATCTCGATTTATAAACGTTTCAGTAATTTGGAACCGAAGTCATGATGTCCCCAGCAAACCAACTAACCAAAGGACTAACGAACCAACGAAGAAACGAACAAATGAACCAACCAACCAACCAACCAATCAACCAACCAACCAACCAACCAACCAACCATCCAACAAACCAACCAACAAACCACTCAGCACACAAACCGTATACGTTCGAATGGCGAAAAGATAACAGATTTTTTTCCTGCATAAATAAAGGCGGTGTTCAACTAATATACATTTCATTAGAAATAAATACAACGGTAAATTGTCACAGGACAACGTATTCGGCCTCTGGTCGATTACAGAGGAGAGCAACTAAACTGATTCCAGAACGGAGAGACCTTAGTTACGCAGAACTGCTAAAAGAATTTGGTTTAACAATCCTAGATAA
>OY759272.1:32724626-32734626 GCA_963662155.1 Lamellibrachia columna | reverse complement strand
CACCATAGTGAAAGGTACGTTTGGTTTAGTAACTATGTGGCGTTTGGTACGTTTGGTTTAGTAGCGCTGTGGCGTTAGGTACGTTTGGTTTAGTAGCGCTGTGGCGTTTGGTACGTTTGGCTTAGTAGCTCTGTGGCGATTGGTACGTTTGGCTTAGTAGCTCTGTGGCGATTGGTACGTTTGGTTTAGTAGCTCTGTGGCGCTTCATCACGTACAAGCGTTACTATATATATATATATATATATATATATATATATATATATATATATATATATATATATATATATATATATATATATATATATATGCACGTCACTATTACATTCTAGCAAACAATGCAAGAGAAATATTACTGTTTTGATGAACGCGTACTGTCCGTACATTGACGTATACCATGTTAGACCACGTTAAACTGGTTTCCAGGAACTTACAATCACTATATATCTGGGGCATTATGAAATGAACGCAGTCCGCGCAGCAACTCACGACTTGAGAATGCGCCGTGGTCAAAGAATGTCCCACAGGCTTGTAGGCAAAATACCAAAATGATTACGACAATAATTGAATGTTCAATATTCGAAAGTTATTCGTTTAATTTATTTTTGACCAATTACGTTTGACCACACACTATTTGACCACACACTATTTGACCACACACTATTTGTTACCTTATATTAACTCCATGTTTAGAGTGATCCCATTTTTTTAAAGAAATTATTGTTTTCAAATTGATCTATTATTTTTTATTACAATTTCACAGTGGCGCACACATTGTTTAGCGACCTGCGTCTTAATCGCATCTCAGATTGTGTCGACTAGGAAAGTTGTTGACTTACTCCACAGTTATGTTTTTGGCAAACATGTATATAGTAGTCTACAATGGGTAACGCCGGCGGATGTAATCTTTATTTTCTAATAAATGTCAAATTTGAAAGAAACATTTATACGGTTTGTCGAGGAAATATGCATAGCTGTGAGAAAAACAGAAATATGTAGGTTTAAGGGTTTGCCGGTGGGTGAATCTGTAGTACTAAAACAATGAATTTGTTGGATATGCTGTTTTGCTGTGATGTAATACAAATAATTATACGTTAGATCGGTAGGATCATAAAACTACTGTATACTGAACGTAGAAGCGTTCTACTCGCACAACTGTGATTGATAATTCTACTTCAGATCGGCAGGATCATTATACTATTTTACTGAACGTAGAAACGTTCTGCTCATACAACTGTGATTGATAATTCTACTTCAGATCGGCCGGATCATAATATTACCTTGCTGAACGTACATGCGTTCTACTATGCCAGCCACTTGCGACCTCCTAGGCGATATTTATGTTGGCCTGTGCACTGTTTGCCTTACTCCCCCGCCTGCCAGCTGTATGCGTCGATCTGTAGTTTCTTTAAACTGTTTATTTAGGGCGATATGCTGGGGCCACAGTGCGACACAACGCAGGCCCGGCAAACACCAATAAACGGTTCAAGTTGCCGACTAATAGACGTTCCTGAAGCACTTCGCTGGATGACTGTTGCCGTCGGCAGATGCCGTGGACGTGTCCGGGCGAAGGCCCACGACAGAGGTGTTCCGTGTAATAACTCGCCGAACACTTCCTGCCCCAATTCGTTATTATACGTGTAAATCCCACTCCGCCAGTTTTTATTGTACTTGCAATTTCCACTCGATCGTGTTTATTACACGAGTGTTGTCCACTGCTTGTCGATCGTGTTTATTACATGAGTGTTGTCCACTGTTTGTGTGTTGTATTAACTCGCCAGGTGGTTATTACTCGGGTCATTTCCATGCTCCCATCGTATGGTCAAGCAGCCAGGGAAAGGTAGTCTGATTTACTCTTGATTGTCATGGATTTGTCCATAATCCTGAATTAGAATCCGCCCGGTGCAACAACGCCACTTATTTTATCATTTGTATATATATATATATCCACATGTATATATATATGTATATATATATATATATCTATATATATATGTATATATATATATATATATATGTATATATATATATGTATATATATATATATATATATATATGTATATATATATATGTATATATATGTATATATATATATATATATATATATATATATATATATATATATATATGTATATATACAAACACACACACATATATATATATATACATGTGCATATATATATATATATATATATATATATATATATATATATATATATATATATATATATATAATGTATGTGTGTGTGTGTGTGTGTGTGTGTGTGTGTGTGTGTGTGTGCGTGCGTGCGTGCGTGCGTGCGTGCGTGCGTGCGTGCGTGCGTGCGTGCGTGCGTGCGTGCGTGCGTGCGTGTGTGTGTGTGCTGTTTATCTCCAATTAATTCAACGCCAGGACCTTTAACCGAAGGGTGCCAACGGTAATATATTCCGTCAACCGACAAAGACGCACAAGTTGTCATCAGTTCGCGTGGGCGCCGCTCCCGTCACAGGGATGTCGGACCTTGTGTACACGATCGTTCGCCGAGTCGCTCCAACGCCACCCCCGCCGAGAGAGAGTATCGGGGTACCACGGAGAGACGGGTTCCGTCTCGCCGTGCCGGTGGGGCGTTCTCTTGTAAGCGCTTCCTGCAGGAACGCCAACTTCGGTTTATCGGTTCTACGGTGGCTAAGCAGACGACAACTGCAATAAATAACGCCAAAGAATCCCGCTAACATACTCGCTAATAACGCCGTATAGCTATACCAGTTCGCGTCACCATCTGGTGGACGTCTTTCCGTTCCCCTCCGCGTCAGCTCCACCAAGTCGCGGCCATGGAACCGTCCGTCCCGTGGCGAGCGGGCCTCTCCACTTCGTCTCGATGGCGAGCAAACAGTTCCTCTTTCATTTCGATATTGGTGATATGCCAAGAATTAAGCAGCCGCGCACGTTATTTGCTCTGCGAAACAACAGCATTATTGACCAAGAAATTGGCAAATTGTAATGTAATATAGCTACTCACTGGGGCATGTACTTGAGACTCCAATGTTTGGCGGTTTACAGGCAAGTTCATACATAGGCTACTAAAACACCAAGGTAGTGTGAACAATTGTGTCAGTGAAAAAGTAAATGCCATTGGGTAGTACTGTAGCGAAAAAGTTTACTTTGTTAAACGGTTACACATTTATCGTAAGACGTATCTTTAGATAAAATAGGTAATCGCGAATTATTGTGAATCTGAAGTAACTAGCTCGCGCTGTTTTTAGAAGTTATCCTATCGTTTGTGATTTCCCTAAAATAATCATCACCTCGTCAAAGTGCGATCATATATAGGATTGTTGAACATCAAACACCTGACGTATACGGTCACATAGCAATTGCCACATATACGAGTTGCCCGAGTGTTGAAAACCCAACATTTCCTTTCCACTCTTGCTAATGTATTTGTTTTGCTATTCTTTCGAGGTAATTTCGGTTGGGCCTTTCTATCGGGGTCTCTCATTTCAATCGTTGGATTGATAAATTTTTAACACGAAAAATCGTTTATATACTAATGTCCGTCGACCACATCCGGTGGGCTATTGCATCTGGCTGGTTACCCATCGGCTGGGCTATTTATTTTCCATGCAGTGGTGGGCTATTGTCCTACACGCCGACTGTTATTGCGTGTACCTCCGACACCTGAAACCAATTTGTAATCAAGGCGGTTCACTTCCAATTACGGTCGATCTCGTTCACGAAAGGTTATCATTATGCGGGGGTTTCATTACGTGATAAGTTTCTTTCTCGGCCCGTCACATATGTTCACCGCCGGGGTTGTGGCGGGCGAACGCTTTTCAAAGTATCCGTTGATTATTTTATCTAGCAAAAATAGCAGTTGGTATAGTTCATACGTGAGAGTCATGGTGGCAATTGTTATCAAATAGGTGATCGCTTTTATGAATATGGCTAGAAAACAATGTCTTCATACCTTGTGTCAGCGTCTAATTCATGTTGCCGTTGGAAGTTAACGTTTTACGTAATATAAACCGCCCAGATGGCGCTACGTACTCTCAAACGGTTTACGTAGCCGCGCGTGCGTGGTTTCTGCGATTGTTGGAAGTTAACGTTTTACGTAATATAAACCGCCCAGATGGCGCTACGTACTCTCAAACGGTTTACATAGCCGCGCGCGCGTGGTTTCTGCGATTGTTGGAAGTTAACGTTTTACGTAATATAAACCGCCCAGATGGCGCTACGTACTCTCAAACGGTTTACGTAGCCGCGCGCGCGTGGTTTCTGCGATTGTTGGAAGTTAACGTTTTACGTAGCGAACATTTGATTTACCATAAAAATAACCAAGAACCCTTGATATACGGGGTATTTCGAAAAATAAAGGCGTTACGTTTCATTCGTGGGGTCGAGGATTTCTCCCTGAAAGTTTGGAGCTCGATTAGAGTTAGATGCTATTGTTGCGTGAATATTTTTGTGCACAGAAATAACATATATCCGTGAGGTGAGGACCACACTTGTCCATTTGCCAACTAAAGCCTATTGATTTGGATGGTAATCTTGTTTAATGTTGTTAAATCGTGTTACATCTTGTTATATCGTGTTACATCATTTTACATATTGTTATGTCGTATGATATCGTGTTACATCTTGTTACAGCTTGTTACATCGTGTTACATTGTGTTACATCTTGCTATATGGTGTTGAATCGTGTTAAATCTTCTTGAATCTTGTTAAATCAACTTGGATCTTGCTAAATCTTGTTAATTGTTGACTTTCTCATTCAGAACACTCACACATTAATGTGTGAATACAGCCAAACCAAAACACAAGCAGAAACATTAAAGATATGTCCTGACACATTATAAAATGAATATATCATTAGCACAAGGAACTATAGAGAGTCGCCGCGAAAGATAGAAAGCACTTTTGCTTTTTGAAAGCAATGCCTTTTCACAAAGCGTTCGTTCTCTGATCACCCCATATACATAAATAGAACACCCGTTAGTAAAACTGAATGTATAGGGTGATGATTAATGATGTAACTCTATGGATCACCCTGACAGTTGAACTTTGATTGTTCCAAGATGTCTGCCTCGCCGGTTATAGGAAGGCCAGAAAGGCCGACTCCGAGATATCACCTACAGAGTCATATACTTTGCTAATCGAAATTCATTTAGTGGTTTAGGCTGATCTTTTTCGCGGGGTATTTTTTTACCTGCACAAATAAACGGCGACATATTTTTCGACACTGTGGTATGCAAAGCAATCTATTTTTTTTATCGGCGAAGACAAATTGCGCAGTCTTTTGGACGTCGCTGGGAGATGTGCACTTTCAGCAGACTTTTGGCTGGTTGTTCGTTTCTGTTGAACCGACTTGAGGCTTCCCATGTGAATGTGGGCACCGTGCGCATTCGTAAGGCTACTATATGGGTACCCGTACTATATATATATTTGGCAATGTAGAATTTGAGATAAAATGAAAGATTAAAAATATTCATAGCACACAACTAATAGGTTGTTAATATAAAAAGCCAACAATATTTATATTTTTAAGAACTTATGTTGGCGTTATATTTAGTTTACGTCACAGTTTTTGGGATTTCACACAAATTAATGCCATGACATCAACATTCAATATCACATGATAAGTATTATTAATTAAGCATCAGAAACTGACAAAGTGGGGGAATTCCGACAGATAATAATTCCAAATATTGTAAAGAAATCCACTATTTCCATGTGTCTCTCCTGCATGTGTGCACGCACGCACGCACGCACGCACGCACGCACGCACGCACGCACGCACGCACGCACGCACGCACGCACGCACGCACTCACGCACGCACGCACGAACGCACGCACGCACGCACGCACGCACGCACGCACACACACACACACACACACACACACACACACACACACACACACACACATACACAATGTCAAGTCCTTGGAAAACAAAAGCGCACGCAACCATAATAACAGTTAAGATTTTATAGCACATTTGGAGTATTCACGTATCGCAACGTGTCTTTGCGTTTGCCCTCGACGACTCGAGGCATTTCGACCCGAACTCACGTCTCTCTCGCAGGCGACTCCAGCCCAGAATCTTGGCGTCAATCGCTGTTCTTCGACGCTTTGAAGTCGGCCATTCGACGCCCGTCAGTCGCCAACCAACAGCAACGATAAGCTCGATTGAATTTCGCTTGTCGTGGCAGCGCCCGGGAAAGGTGGCTGGGTTAAAAACGGCACCACTCGGATCGGAGCCGAGACAGACAGTCATCGCGCGGCGGGCCTGACAGCAACACATGCTACGACTGACCCCCGAGCGATCAATCCCAGCGACCCGCGGGCGACGAATGACGCTGCAAAGCAGCAGGCTATTTTTCAACAACATCAGATAACCCGTGGGCTTTTGAAGATAACTTTAAACAATGGGAAGTATTTGCGACTGACTTGTTGGTTGCAGCAGAACAAGCGCACGGGTGGAACACCACCACGGCAGGCCGAGCTGTGCCCCCGTCTTTGACATATGTTGCTTCCGGTGTATGGGTGTGTGTGTGTGTTGCTACAAAAGTGTTTGATCCGGGATTTCCGGTAAATGAACCTAGTCGAATATATGGCCTGGAACATAAACAAAGCCGGCATGAGATAGAGTTTACGTGGAGGCGCAGTCTCTGTACCGGCCTGTGGCAGATGGTCAATTCCCCGTTGAGTGATGACTTTTCTCGCAATTTATTTCTATACGATTATAGATCTAAAGTGTACAGTTATTAACTGCTTGCCTTGTCAGTTTTTCATAATATATTAAAATAATTTCTCTCATCGTATATACGTATCAAGTACATATCCAAGAGTTCAGCAAGGATTCTTAAGTAATTTGCTCTCAGAATATGCATTCTTTTGGACCGAACCATAAACCACGTTCGGGTCTATCTCTGTTACGGAGGTACGAGCCAGGGGCAACGAGAGAGTGTTATCTTTACAATTGAACAGAACGTTTTCACATCAGAACCTTCTTATCAGTGGGTGAAACCAAGGGCACGTTTCTTGTCGTAGCGCGGATAGACACGCCGATATATAACACCCTGTAGCCTGTAGCCAAGACATGAAACCATAGACCAGTGGGCCGCTGTGTGGCGCGTAGCAGTTCCGAAAGCGGAACACGCACGCACGCACGCACGCACGCACGCACGCACGCACGCACGCACGCACGCACGCACGCACGCACGCACGCACGCACGCACGCGCGCACGCACGCACGCACGCACGCACGCACGCACACACACACACACACACACACACACACACACACACACATACACGCATATATATATATAATTTATATACATATAATTTATATTCAAAGAAAATAATGTAGTTTATCCACAAATAAATAATTAATAATATAGCTGACCTTGTGCAACCATTACGGTATTTACTGGCCACTCTAAAATATCCTATTCCCTACGAAACTATCACCGACGACTTCCGGTGTCTAGTAATTGCAATGCGCAGGCGCCACATTCCAGCGCCAAGGGACTTAACCTAGTCCCGATTATCCAAGCTCCGCGCTGTGGCGCCACCGTTTGTCGCACACATCTTCTGGACGCAGAATTCACGAAGCCGAGCGAGAGTTGGAGAAGCGAGACTAGACTTAACCGAGTGCCCGCGCCGCCGCCGCCGCCGCCGCCGCCGCCGCCGCCGCCGCCGCCGCTGCTGCCACCTCGGTAGTAGCGACACCTAATACATTACAAATGCCGGCAGGTGACCGGCCGACCGTTGCAGTAGATGCCTCTACGGTTACTGTGTATATATAGTTGTTGCTAGAATTTCGTAAACACGGCTCCTAAGCCTGCGTGCATGTTATAAGTAGTTTCGAGGGTCCGCGATACGTGATCGACACAGCAGTCAGATTCCGTCTAGCAGACGATGATGAAATGCAGCACCTGTTGCGTGTAGTATTTGTAGATTAATTACATATATATTAATGTGGCGGGGGATAGATCGTCATTTTACTTTCGCGTTCATGGTAGATGAATAAAGTACCTGTGATTTTCAGACGGTCTCCCGATTTATGCACTAGAAAAAATATTTATTTTATCCTTTTCTTGTCATGCAGGAAAATATTTCCCAAATGTTGGTGTTTGTTTTATGGAATGCGCCAACGTTGTTTTGTGAAATTCCGATAATTATCACAATCAGGCAATTGTGTCTTTTGTTCGTTGCAGAAGACCCAACTGGCGGCGGTTCTTGCGGCGGAAGTGACGACAAAGACGCTAAGCGGAAGCGGAAACAACGACGGAACCGGACGACGTTCAACAGCACACAACTGGCCGCCCTCGAGCGGGTGTTTGAGCGAACACACTACCCGGACGCCTTCGTGAGGGAAGAGCTGGCTCGCAGGGTGAACCTCAGCGAGGCACGTGTACAGGTGAGGTAACATTTCAGTGGTCACGAATGTCCGGAAGGGGTCGCAACTGTTTTCGGTAAATGACGCGAAAGAATAACACATTGTCGCCTCTGGCCGTTGGTCAAGTCCGAATCTTCCGCCTAACTGTAAATCTATTGTCGTATTGGCAATCCCGAAAATGTTTACATCGCTTTGTCTCGTGCATCAAAGGGACGTAATCCTATGTTTAATGCTGCTAGTGTTGTCAGACAGAAAACAGACAGAAAAGAAAAACAATGAAGACATCCTAAGAACAACTAAGGATAAAAGGAAAATCAAGTACAAAATCAGACAAAGACAAGCAGAATTTCTAGGCCACGTGAAAAGATAGAGAAAGCTCGACCATCTGTGGTAACAACTGGACAGATCGTGGGGAAAGGTCTGGCAGTCTGGCTTCTGTATAATCGTCTGAGCTAAATGTCGATTTAGTTCGGACCTGCAATTCTAATATTTTGTTTACTTCTGTTGGTCGACAGGTGTGGTTCCAGAATCGACGGGCCAAGTTCCGACGTAACGAACGCAACATGTTGGCACAGCGCAACACGCTTTACGGCCGCCAGGTGGACACAACGACAGTGGAACAGCCGATAGCGGCGCGCCCTAGCCCCGTCAATGCCGACTACCTCTCCTGGTCGACGCCCAACTACGCGCCCGTCATCAACAACACGTCGTATGGCATGATGCCCACAGCCGGCGCGATGCAGACGTCATCGCCGACGGCGTCAAGCTGCGCACTCGCCGGCAACGCTGGCTACTCGCCGAACTTCGGCTCGAGCATAGCCAATCTGAGACTGAAGGCTCGCGAATACAACATGCACCAACAAGCGTACCCAATGCCCCATCAGGTACTCCTTTAGCGCGAAGGCGGGTGCACGCGAGGCGTGCGCTTGTGTTTGCGTCGATATTACGCAGTGCGCTGTCGTAGTTGTCGCGTCGCGATAATGATATGACGTCATGTGATGCGGCGAAGTGAGACCGCATGACGCAGGATCGTGAGCGACGATTACCTTTCCGCCGATGGGAAAGGGAGGAAGGAATGCCCGCGACTCGGCATTCTATACCTGCCTGTCCGTGGGATACGGCGTAGTTCAACGTGGCTTCCACTACTTCCGTTCGATATCATCTGACTGTCCATCGAACCGTCTACGTATGAAATCGGCGTCGCGGCTGGAAGCAGTGTTCTTGCGATGGGCCATCGTCAGGCCTTGACGTCGTTGCAACGAGTGTTCTTGCGATGGGCCCTCGTCAGGCCTTGACGTCGTGGCAACGAGTGTTCTTGCGATGGGCCCTCGTCAGGCATTGATGTCGTGGCAACGAGTGTTTTTACGATGGGCCCTCTTCGGGCATTGACGTTTTGGCAACTAGTGTTCTTGCGATGGGCCCTAGTCAGGCCGTGACGTTGTGGAAACGAGTGTTCTTACGACAGACCCTCGCCAGGCAGCGATTGTTCTTACGAGGGGGCGCTCTTGAAGCATCGACGTCGGAACAGTGGTCTACTTACACCAGAACGGAAGCAGGCTTCCACGGTGAACATGTGACACTTGTACTATACACGCAACGACACCGAATAAATCGTTGGT
>OY759272.1:32712126-32717126 GCA_963662155.1 Lamellibrachia columna | reverse complement strand
TAGTTATTATAGTTATTATAGTTATCATTGTTATTACAGTTATTATACTTATCATAGTTATTACAGTTATTATAATTTTATGTGGGGCGCGGTAACGTAATGGTTATAGAACGTTGGGCTCTCAATCGAAGGAACCCGGGTTCGAATCCTCTTGCTGCGTTTCGAAGTTTTGGCAATTTCGTTCACCCCACGTTGCCACAGTTCACTCAGCTGTATAAATGTGTACCTGGCTACAGACAGAGATGGATATCTGAACAAATAGTATTCGCGCAGTAATTGCATGGCTGAATACTTCCCAGATAAGTCGAAATGGCGTTGAAATGAACAGGTCTGCCGCGGCGTGAGGTGGTGAAGTGTAAAGAACAGGTCTGCCGCGGCGTGAGGTGGTGAAGTGTAAAGAACAGGTCTGCCGCGGCGTGAGGTGGTGAAGTGTAAAGAACAGGTCTGCCGCGGCGTGAGGTGGTGAAGTGTAAAGAACAGGTCTGCCGCGGCGTGAGGTGGTGAAGTGTAAAGAACAGGTCTGCCGCGGCGTGAGGTGGTGAAGTGTAAAGAACAGGTCTGCCGCGGCGTGAGGTGGTGAAGTGTAAAGCGCTTTGAACAGTGCCAAGGACTGGGTACCGCGCTATATAAGAACGTAACTTTACCCTTTTTTACCTTTATTATAGTTATTATGGTAATTATGGTTATTACGGTTATTATCATTATTATATTATTATTATGTTATACACACTTAGGCCAATTCGATGATGATTAATATACTTTGATCGCAGCACAACCAATATTCGTAAAACCATATGTTGAAATGTTACCAGTCACATATATCATATATAAACAGGATGGTGATATGCCAACGAAAGTTATGTAAATCACTAGGGATTCAGAACTCTTGTTTCCGCGTTCATGGTAGACGAACAAAATGCGGGTGATTTTGAGATGATTCTTTATTTTGACTGGTTTCCCACGTGTGTTGATCTAGACCACTGTGTTGGCAGGACCATTGTGTTGGTAGGACCACTGTGGTGGTCTGGACCACTGTGTTGGCAGGACCATTGTGTTGGTAGGACCACTGTGGTGGTCTGGACCACTGTGTTGATAGGACAATTGTGTTGGTAGGACCACTGTGTTGGTATGGACCACTGTGTTGGTAGGACCACAGTGTTGGTAGGACCACTGTGTTGGTCTGGACTACTGTGTTGATAGTGCCACTATGTTGGTCTGGACCATTGTGTTGGTAGGACCATTATGTATGTATGTAATCCATTCATATATACATACATACATACATACATACATACATACATACATACATACATACATACATACATACATACATACATACATACATACATACATATATACATACATACATGCATGCATACATACATAATACATACATGCATACATATATACATACACACATACATGCATGCATGCATACGCACGCACACACGCACGCACGCACGCACCTTACATTCATACATATATTTGAATCGCGTTGCAAATACAATTACGTCAAGACATTATTCTGCGGTTTTGACTGGGCTCCTGCTTTCATTGGTGACGTGTCACCGTGAGTGGGGCGACGTCGACGTCAGTGACGTGGCACGAACGCGGCGACGCTGCCAGCACCGCGCAGTGACTGACCCGAGATAAGCGGGATGACTCGGGTAGCGCCCGACTGTCGCCGTGCGGGCTTGCTATCGCCGGGTGCCGTCTGCAGGAGACAGCCCGCGGGCCGTACATGCCGCCTCGCACTCATACGATACGGCCGTGTAGCGCCGGCGAGACCCGGCCCAGGCGCATGATTAGCGCCGGAGATAAGACGTCGACGTCGCCCGGAGGACGACGGTCGCGACTCGGGCCTGGCGGGGCAGGAAGCGGTGGGGAGAGCGTCTCGGGAAGAGGGCTGTCCGCCCCCCCCCGCTGTGCAGTTCACTCGCCTGTACTCTGGTCCGAATGTGGGGGGTATTCAAAGTACTTTTTTACCTGGTACAAGTATGATATACTGTTAATGCGAAATCCATAATTGTGAAATACTACATTTATAAATGTGGTCATCACGGAACAGTGTCAGAAGTGGCGCTCCACGGTGTTGAATTGTAGGATAATTACTATTTTTGTCACAAACACACGCACACGCACACGCACACGCACACGCACACGCACACGCACACGCACACGCACACGCACACGCACACGCACACGCACACGCACACGCACACGCACACGCACACGCACACGCACACGCACACGCACACGCACACGCACACGCACACGCACACGCACACGCACACGCACACGCACACGCACACGCACACGCACACGCACACGCACACGCACACGCACACGCACACGCACACGCACACGCACACGCACACGCACACGCACACGCACACGCACACGCACACGCACACGCACACGCACACGCACACGCACACGCACACGCACACGCACACGCACACGCACACGCACACGCACACGCACACGCACACGCACACGCACACGCACATAAACACGCACACAAACACAAACACAAACACAAACACAAACACAAACACGCACGTGCACGCGCACGCGCACGCGCACACGCACACGCACAAACACACATATATACGGTCTACTGGACTCATTGGAAACAACCAGCATGTTTGCTGGTGATAAAAACATTTCCAGTTTAGTCAAAACATTTAATGCCATTAAATGTGTAGTACTTAGAATAAGACTTCCACGCCCCTTCCACCAGCGCAATTTTCCAATCAAACGATACATACAACATGATGAAATACCAATTTGGGCACGTTCGAGTTTACCCATATTATTATAACAAATTCAATCATTTCAAACGGTCCATAGCACGGGTACTTTCACTAAATTGCTATAGCATGTGTCATTGTGTCACACATGCAATAATACGACATTCGTCATTTTTGTAATTCCATTGACCCGTTCAGTGAGGATCATAGCGCACCCCCTGTGGGGCAAAGCGCACCCCCCATGTGGGGCAAAGCGAACCCCCCATGTGAGGCAAAGCGCACCCCTCTGTGGGACAAAGCGCACCCCCCATATGGGGCAAAGCGCACCCCCATGTGGGCAAAGCGCACCCCCATGTGGAGCAAAGCGCACCCATCTGTGGGGCAAAGCGCACTCCCTTTGTTAATCACAATTGGATCGATTGTATAATAAATTAATCCGTTTAATACTTGTTTGCATGGTCACGACTATTTGTGTAATACACCACCCACGCATTGTTTTATAGTGTTTGTTTAAATATTACCTCTAGCTGATTGTTTTTTATTGATATACTACATTTTTCAATACATTTGCTGCAAAAATATAACCATGGATGTAATAATAACACACCGTATATAACCATGGATGTAATAATAACACACCGTATATAACCATGGATGTAATAATAACACACCATATATAACCATGGATGTAATAATAACACACCATATATTACCATGGATGTAATAATAACACACCGTATATAACCATGGATGTAATAATAACACACCGTATATTACCATGGATGTAATAATAACACACCGTATATAACCATGGATGTAATAATAACACACCGTATATAACCATGGATGTAATAATAACACACCGTATATAACCATGGATGTAATAATAACACACCATATATAACCATGGATGTAATAATAACACACCATATATAACCATGGATGTAATAATAACACACCATATATAAACATGGATGTAATAATAACACACCGTATATAACCATGGATGTAATAATAACACACCATATATAACCATGGATGTAATAATAACACACCACATATAACCATGGATGTAATAATAACACACCGTATATAATATACGGCAATAGGGACAACGTGAACAGGGTATGCGCTTTGCCCCACTGGCGAAATTTGCAAAATGTGACGGACTGCAACTAAAATGTAATTTTGTTGTTGTTGTTGTTGTTGTTCTTATTGTTGTCGTTATTGTCGTTGTTGTTGTGTTGTTACAAATGTTCTGCAATTTTATTACTATTTAGACAAGATGTGTGTATATGTGACTGTGTTAACGGTTTCCGCCTGAAATTAAAATAAGTAGGTCAAATCGTGTTTGCCTCTAATGGCGTGCGCTTTGCCCCACCCTACTCTACGCATTAAATTGAGAAACGATAGAAGTTTAAACGAATAAACGGATTGGGAATTATCATTTGTGATAACCTAAAACCAAGCACCTATATAAAATATGATGTAATATATATATATATATATATATATATATATATATATATATATATATATATATATAATAATATACAATATAAATAAATTATAAAAAAGAATAAACGGATTGGGAATTATCATCTGTGATAACCTAAAACCAAGCACCTATATAAAATATGATATAATATATATATATATATATATATATATATATATATATATATATATATATATAATAGTATACAATATAAATAAAATGATAAAAACTATACACGAATCAATCATTCGACCTATGCTGGAATGTGCATCGCCAGCTTGGAATCATTTAAAAAAATAAATGAGTTAGAGAAAATTCAGAAGAGGGCGGTGAACTCTGCGGAATGCCGATCGAATCAGGCCAAAGAACAGAGACAACTTAAGGCGGACGTCTGTGAAGAATAGAAATAGTGGCCTAAACAGGAATAACCCAGAACATTTTTATGGGTCAGTGTAGTAGCGATCTGAGGGTGAGGTGATTGATCTTCGTGCCCTCGTCAAACACCCCGCCTTGTGTGACGTCAACAAGGACTTGTGGCTGAGATGAACGCTGGCGTGACGTCACTGCATACGTCCAAGTGCCGGGCATGTTAGCCTAAGGGATCATGCCTGAGCTAGACGAATGTAGGGCATAGCAAGTTCGGATATAGGAAGTTTTCAAATATTCATATCATCTGAAATAAGTGCCTTTGAGCAGGGACATTGTCATGTTTGCTGGTAGAACCTGTTGACAGTGTAACTGTGGATTAT
>OY759272.1:32704626-32709626 GCA_963662155.1 Lamellibrachia columna | reverse complement strand
TATTCCCATCTATGACATAGAAACAACAGATATGTATGTTGACAATTTAAATAATTTCTGATGCTCAGTTTTTGGTGGGGTCCAAGAGAATACTATATTTTACCAGTACTGTACATATACATACATACATACATACATACATACATACATACATATATAGCACATATTTGTAGCATAATGTGTAGAACATCAGGTAGCAAAAACATTTCGAGTGGAATGAAATATAAATGCTGAGATTTCAGGCTTTCTTTATCTTGCTACATTAATAATGACCACGTGGTTCCAATAGTAATTGGGAGTATATTTCTGACATAATTGTTTTATCATGACGTTTATGTATTTTTAAGCTGTGGAAAAATACAGATGTATGATCATGGTAATTAAGATTATAAATAATCCGTATAGCTTTTTTCTGTAACAGAAATAGTTTCTTGAGTCTCGATTGATACGTACTTCCCCATATCTCACAGCAATATGACATATGTGGTTCAACAAGTGATTGATATAATATGTGTGACGCTTGACAATCAAGAACATGCATAGTTTTATACAAAACTGCTGTGCTTTTTGATACTTTTGTTTCAACCAGTTTTATATGTTCTCTCCATGTTAGGTTTTCATCAATAGTTACTCCAAGGAATTTGGTATGTGTTACCTGCTCAATGTTTGTTCCATTCAAAACTATATGCACATCTGTTCTAGATTGTTTTTTATTGTTAAACATTATAACATTTGTTTTGTTCACATTAAGCGATAATTTGTTCGCTGAACCATATACGCCTAGTTGTTTTAGCTCGTTGTTAACTACATTGGTTACATCAACAATATTATACTAGTAAGTAGCCGAGTAAAACAAATTAGTATCATCTGCAAATAGAATAATATGAAGTAGTTTGGAAACATCGCACATGTCATTTATGTACAAGACAAATAGTAATGGGCCAATGATTGATCCTTGCGGGACTCCACAATTGATTTCCTTGAATTCTGAGTTACTATTATTGTAGCATACATATTGTCAACGGTTGAATAAATAACTTTTTATCCATTCCAGAGCTAAACCCCTTATTCCATTGCATTGCAATGTACTTAGCAATATGTTATGGTCAACGGTGTCGAAAGCTTTTTTAGATCAATAAAGACACCAATCGTAATTTGGGATTTATCCATTGCAGAAGTAACCTTTTCGACAAATTCAGTTAGAGCTATTTAGGTCGAATGATTACTTCTGAAGCCATACTGCCCGTCTGACAGTATGTGTTGTGCTTCAATGAAAGAAGTTATCCTTTTGTTAAATATTTTTTCAAGTATTTTTGAAAATTGGGATAAAAGAGATATGGGTCTATAATTAGAAAATTTAAAACGATCACCTGACTTAAATACAGGAATGATTTTTTCCAATTTTATATCATTTGGAAATGATCCGCGCATATTAATGATCTGTTAAAAATGTGGGTTAGTGGTTTTACAATTTGCTTTATTATATGCTTAACTGTTTTCATGCTGATCTCATCGTGTCCTTATGAAGTTTTGCTTTTGCACCCAAACACAATGTCAAGTACTTCTTGCTCAGTAACTGGGTGTATATACATTGACTGTGATACATTACTTTTTACGAAGTCAGTGGGCTTTGTTCCCGGGCAGGGTTCTATAAGGCTTGATAAATTTGTACCTATGTCAACAAAGAATTTATTGAAATGGTTACCTATTTCTTTACTTTCTAATACTACTCGATTTTCACCAAAACGAAATTTGTTGGAATATTTTGTTTCAGATTTCTTTTACCTATTATGTTGTCAAGCATTTTCCAAGTCTCTCTTGTATTAGTTTTACAATCTTCGAGTTTTTTCCTGTAATAGTTCTTCTTTTCTATAGACGTAGGTGTTTTGTTAACTTGTTTTTGTACTTTTTGTAGCGACTTTCTGTTAATTCTGACCTATCTTTTAGAAACGCTAAGCACAGGTTACACGTCGTGTTCATGGTGCAACTGCGTTATTTAGATTTCATTACGTCATCGTACACTCGCATTATTTAGATTTCATTACGTCATCGTACACTCGCATTACGTCATCGTACACTCGCATTACGTCATCGTACACTCGCATTATTTTCGACTAGGCCCAGTTGAAATTCGGAAAATGTCAAAGTAACTCCCATTTTCGTAAGTTAATCGACCCAACGATCAAAGAAGCACATTCTTTTATTTTTTAAATCCGACTGCGCCTTTTCACACAAAGCACATTTGAACAACGAACCTGCTTCGCGTTGAGCTAAATCAATCGAGATGGAAGTTTTAGGTTTGATTATTCAATATCCAAGACAACCCAAAATGTTTTTATATACGGATATATATATATATATATATATACGCTACACATTTTTTTACTATGCGTATAGGCCCTATATTGTATGTTTTTTAATAACGTATTCTGACGTTTTAAAAACGCATTTAACTTAATTTGACACTTCGTTATTTTAGTTTGTTTCTTTGATGAAATTGGTATAGCTTTATATTAGAAGTATATGTTATAGATTAACTGATTATATATAATCATTACACTATTTATAGTCCATGCTGTACCGTAATACATTATCTACATTTAACTGTGGGGATGCGATTATATAT
This sequence comes from Lamellibrachia columna, assembly GCA_963662155.1. Lineage (NCBI taxonomy): Eukaryota > Metazoa > Annelida > Polychaeta > Sabellida > Siboglinidae > Lamellibrachia > Lamellibrachia columna. Next base: position 32,707,000 of record OY759272.1, on the reverse strand, counting down.
AGGTTTAAGCATTTGTCACCTAAGCTCGAGGACGGCTTTTTAAGTAAATCGCGCGCTACTTGGTGTCTCAATTCCTAGAACTGGATAAATAAAATTGTACGTATAGATTTGTGTCCGTCGCACATGTTAACACACATTTAACTTGTCCGCAAAGTAGGCCTAATCTACTAGTCTGCATGCAAGGATACGTGATTAGGTGTTTCTGTGCACATATATGCATTGCGATACATTTTACTATAATCCAGCTATTACGTAAGTATGTTCATACCTTGTGCTATGCTATGTCTTGTGCTATACGCTTTTCTTCTCTCAACTACGACCAAGTCCGAGATTCTTCGCGACGCTATTTATGCGTGGTTTGTACGAGTGTTCCGTTTTTACGGTTGTTCAGTTACGTGAACCGCCCACTGCGCAGGCGCAATGACGTAACAAGCCACTTAAGAACGTTTAATAAGTTGTGGCAGTGATGAGTGCTGAGTGGCGCCACTGTTGGGAGCATGGAACGTCTGGAGGATTGGTAGTTTTGTTAGTACCATTAATGTTACAAATTCAGTTTTGGTTGGATCACAGCAACATTATCTTCGCAATACGTGTATCTATAGTTACCAATAATATACTAATATATATATATATATATATATATATATATATATATATATATATATATATATATATATATATATATATATATATATATATATATACTAATATATATATATATATATATATATATATATATATATGATATATATATGATATATATATATATATTTCAAAATAAAAATTATCGTCTCACCCAACATAACATTACACTTATCATAACTTGTATCAAAAATATTACACTTAAACACACACACACACACACACACACACACACACACACACACACACACACACACACACACACACACACACACACACACACACACACACACACACACACACACACACACACACACACACACACACACACACACACACACACACACACACACACACACACACACACACACACACACACACACACACACACACACACACACACACACACACACACACACACACACACACACACACACACACACAGTATATATATATATATATATATATATATATATATATATATATATATATATATATATATATATATATATATATATATATATATATACATATATATATATATATATATATATATATATATATATATGTATATATATATATATATATATATATATATATATATATATATATATATATATATATATATATATATATATATATATGTATATATATATATATATATATATATATATATATATACTGTGTGTGTGTGTGTGTGTGTGTGTGTGTGTGTGTGTGTGTGTGTGTGTGTGTGTGTGTGTGTGTGTGTGTGTGTGTGTGTGTGTGTGTGTGTGTGTGTGTGTGTGTGTGTGTGTGTGTGTGTGTGTGTGTGTGTGTGTGTGTGTGTGTGTGTGTGTGTGTGTGTGTGTGTGTGTGTGTGTGTGTGTGTGTGTGTGTGTGTGTGTGTGTGTGTGTTTAAGTGTAATATTTTTGATACAAGTTATGATAAGTGTAATGTTATGTTGGGTGAGACGATAATTTTTATTTTGAAATAGAAGGTATGCACGCTGCAGCGAGCGAAGTGTCTCATTTAAGAGGGCGTCTTAGTCAATGCAAACCTGTCGTAATTAACCCGAACGGAAAAGACCGGTGTGTGCGTTGCGACAACGGGGTGACAGTATAGTAACGGGGTGACAGTACAGTAACGGGGTGACAGTAAAGTAACGGGGTGACAGTAAAGTAACGGGGTGACAGTAAAGTAAGGGGTGACAGTAAAATAGGTTATCAAGTGTGTGCAAGCATTCAAGCTATCGGTGTATTAAGCTCTATATCGGCTATGTTGGTGTTAGAATCTGCAGTGCATGAGCGGTTTAAGTAACATGTTCAGTCAGTTAAAAGAAGAGTGATTGCTATAGTAAAACAATTACTGTGATCGTTGTCGATTGCGAAAGCATGAATAGCCTATATGTCAGAGTATGTATAATTATATATTGTACCCACTTTTGCCATTTTCGCCGAATTTCGATTGAACTAGTCGAAAATAATGTATTAGTTTGTCTGATGATTTCCACAAAATTAAATAACAGATTTGCATAAACGTGTTAGCGTGTCGTATAGTGCGTATATATAGAGACAGATTCGATGTTTCGCGAAGTTATTATAAAACGATATGAACGATAAACAAGTTTTGGAGACATCTTTAAGTCGATGTGTATTATTTACATCCTTTGGTGACACTACTATTTTAATCATCGAGGGCATGATTTACTTTAAATCATGCTATAGCAATAATGCATACTATATCAAATCA
>OY759272.1:32662126-32699626 GCA_963662155.1 Lamellibrachia columna | reverse complement strand
TTGTTTAGAAAATATTCTACAAAGGAAGCGAACAATGAACACAAGGTAGACCTACATGTACACGGGGTGTGCCCTTAATTGCAATTTATATTTTGGTTAAAAATATTCTACAAAGGAAGCGAACAATGAACACACGGGGTTGTGCCCTGAATTTCAATTAATATTTTGGTTAAAAAATATTGTACAATGAAGCAAACAATGAACACACGGTAGGCCTACATGTACACGGGGTATGCCCTTAATTACAATTTATATTTTGGTTAAAAAATATTCTACAAAGGAAGCGAACAATGAACACACGGGGTGTGCCCTTAATTGCAATTTATATTTTGGTTAAAAAATATTCTACAAAGGAAGCGAACAATGAACACACGGTAGGCCTACATGTACACGGGGTGTGGCCTTAATTACAATTTATATTTTGGTTAAAAAATATTCTACAAAGGAAGCGAACAATGAACACACGGTAGGCCTACATGAACACGGGGTGTGCCCTTAATTGCAATTAATATTTTTGTTAAAAAAATATTCTACAAAGGAAGCGAACAATGAACACACGGTAGGCCTACATGTACACGGGGTGTGCCCTTAATTGCAATTTATATTTTGGTTAAAAAATATTCTACAAAGGAAGCGAACAATGAACACACGGTAGGCCTACATGTACACGGGGTGTGCCCTTAATTGCAATTTATATTTTGGTTAAAATATATTCTATAAAGGAAGCGAACAATGAACACACGGTAGGCCTACATGTACACGGGGTGTGCCCTTAATTGCAATTTATATTTTGGTTAAAAAATATTCTAGAAAGGAAGCGAACAATGAACACACGGTAGGCTTACATGTACACGGGGTGTGCCCTTAATTGCAATTAATATTTTTGTTAAAATATATTCTATAAAGGAAGCGAACAATGAACACACGGTAGGCCTACATGTACACGGGGTGTGCCCTTAATTGCAATTAATATTTTTGTTAAAATATATTCTATAAAGGAAGCGAACAATGAACACACGGTAGGCCTACATGTACACGGGGTGTGCCCTTAATTGCAATTAATATTTTTGTTAAAATATATTCTATAAAGGAAGCGAACAATGAACACACGGTAGGCCTACATGTACACGGGGTGTGCCCTTAATTGCAATTAATATTTTTGTTAAAATATATTCTATAAAGGAAGCGAACAATGAACACACGGTAGGCCTATATGTACACGGGATGTGCCCTTAATTGCAATTTATATTTTGGTTAAAAATATTCTACAAAGGAAGCGAACAATGAACACATGGTAGGCCTACATGTGTGCCCTTAATTGCGAATAATATTTTATTAAAGAAATATTCTATAAAGGAAGCGAATAATGAACACACGGTAGGTCTACATGTACACGGAGTGTGGCCTTAATTGCAATTAATATTTTGTTTAGAAAATATTCTACAAAGGAAGCGAACAATGAACACAAGGTAGGCCTACATGTACACGGGGTGTGCCCTTAATTGCAATTTATATTTTGGTTAAAAATATTCTACAAAGGAAGCGAACAATGAACACACGGGGGTGTGCCCTGAATTTCAATTAATATTTTGGTTAAAAAATATTGTACAATGAAGCAAACAATGAACACACGGTAGGCCTACATGTACACGGGGTATGCCCTTAATTACAATTTATATTTTGGTTAAAAAATATTCTACAAAGGAAGCGAACAATGAACACACGGGGTGTGCCCTTAATTGCAATTTATATTTTGGTTAAAAAATATTCTACAAAGGAAGCGAACAATGAACACACGGTAGGCCTACATGTACACGGGGTGTGGCCTTAATTACAATTTATATTTTGGTTAAAAAATATTCTACAAAGGAAGCGAACAATGAACACACGGTAGGCCTACATGAACACGGGGTGTGCCCTTAATTGCAATTAATATTTTTGTTAAAAAAATATTCTACAAAGGAAGCGAACAATGAACACACGGTAGGCCTACATGTACACGGGGTGTGCCCTTAATTGCAATTTATATTTTGGTTAAAAAATATTCTACAAAGGAAGCGAACAATGAACACACGGTAGGCCTACATGTACACGGGGTGTGCCCTTAATTGCAATTTATATTTTGGTTAAAATATATTCTATAAAGGAAGCGAACAATGAACACACGGTAGGCCTACATGTACACGGGGTGTGCCCTTAATTGCAATTTATATTTTGGTTAAAAAATATTCTACAGAGGAAGCGAACAATGAACACACGGTAGGCTTACATGTACACGGGGTGTGCCCTTAATTGCAATTAATATTTTTGTTAAAATATATTCTATAAAGGAAGCGAACAATGAACACACGGTAGGCCTACATGTACACGGGGTGTGCCCTTAATTGCAATTAATATTTTTTTTTAAATATATTCTATAAAGGAAGCGAACAATGAACACACGGTAGGCCTACATGTACACGGGGTGTGCCCTTAATTGCAATTAATATTTTTGTTAAAATATATTCTATAAAGGAAGCGAACAATGAACACACGGTAGGCCTACATGTACACGGGGTGTGCCCTTAATTGCAATTAATATTTTTGTTAAAATATATTCTATAAAGGAAGCGAACAATGAACACACGGTAGGCCTACATGTACACGGGGTGTGCCCTTAATTGCAATTAATATTTTTGTTAAAATATATTCTATAAAGGAAGCGAACAATGAACACACGGTATGCCTACATGTACACGGGGTGTGCCCTTAATTGCAATTAATATTTTTGTTAAAGAAATATTCTACAAAGGAAGCGAACAATGAACACACGGTAGGCCTGCATGTACACGGGGTGTGCTTTAATTTCAATTAAATTTTTTTAAAAGAAATATTCTATAAAGGAAGCGAACAATGAACACACGGTAGGCCTACGTGTACACGGGGTGTCCCGTTAATTGCAATTAATATTTTGGTTAAAATATATTCTATAAAGAAGCGAACAATGAACACACGGTATATGCCTACATGTACACGGGGTGTGCCCTTGTAATTAATATTTTGTTTAAAAAATAAGGGTTGAACACGTACCTTTCGTCTCAATAAAGTGTGCCATTTTTCGCGTTCACACAACGTACACATCGCCGACTGACTAGGATCTATAGAGATGGCGGTCCGGTGGCGTTCCGGGAACTGCCGCATGAATAATGTTTTTTAGAATTATAGTTCATCGAGTCAGTTTCGTGCCTCGCTCATAAAAAGTGACTGCCCGGATATATTCAAAGCAGGTGGTAGACATTTCCAATAAACAGAATCACCAACTTCAAAATTAAGAAAATAGTAAACATGTAGCCATAACAATCTTCAGAGAACCAGTGTGTGGTAAGTTTAAAAACCACCCTTCGAAAACACTACGGTGTTTTCAACGTACGTTCAAAACACTACGGTAGTGTTTTCAACGTACGTTCAAAACACTACGGCAGTGTTTTTAACGTACGTTCAAAACACTGCGGTAGTGTTTTCACCATACGTTCAAAACAACACAGTGACCAAATTAACGTAGTTAACTGGACAGTTTGCCATTTATAATAATCCATGGTGATAATAATTATTTTGTTACGATGATATTTCTATAATTATAATATTTGATGTATTAACAATCAATCTATATGGCCTGAAGCAATGTCAAACACATTTTCTTCGTGAAAGTGATATATTACGAGGGAGTGTTTTACCGCAGTGTTTTGAACGGGGTAGTGTTTTAAGTGTCCCACACCGGCCCTGACTATAAGGAGATGGATCCCAGAAGCACTAGTCGAGAGGTGACGCGCGGGGTTACGTGTGCGAGCTGGATGCCGGCCACTGCCAGGACACCGGGAGGCTCGGTGAATGGGTGCAGTGCAGCGTTCTTGCCAACACCCCGCCGTCGCACACTTCCGATGGCCTCTTTCATCTGGGGTCACTCGGTGCAAGTCGTCGGGTCACTCGGTGCAAGTGGATGTTTCCGTCACCGGTGCGCGGTGACGTGAACAGGCCACCGTTGATTTTCTCACTGGTGGTCATGTTAACGTTTTGCCTGATCCTAAGAAAACGACGTGGCCACCAAAAATGGTTAAACTTCATCACATCCACTGGCATTATGCAACTAATGTGCTTACCAAGTTTCGTAAAAATTGCATACCCCTAGTTCTCATAATCACGTCGTAACCGCACTTACCCTAAAGGTTTCGCGGCCAGGACGTACGTACGTACGTACGTACGTACGTACGTACGTACGTACGTACGTACGTACGTACGTACGTAGGTATGTATGTATGTATGTATGTATGTATGTATGTATGTATGTATGTATGTATGTATGTATGTATGTATGTATATGTACGTATGTATATATGCATGTATGTGTGAAAATGTATGTATGTGTATGTTTGTGTGTATGTGTATGTATGTATTATGTAGCGAGACTGTAGCGTTGGTGTATTTCTGGCCGAGTGGTCCGCGGGGGTGTGCGTCTGGGGGGGGGGCAGACCACCCACGACGTGGCAATGTCAGCCGACATGAACACGGCACGCGAACATGGATGGAATGACGAACGCAGGACGATCTCAGTACGTTGTTGGTGTTGTACAACTGCCGTATTATTAAACTAAACTTTGATCTTAGACACCATCTCAAAATCTCCATGTCTGATGCTAAAAAAATTAATTGGGGATGAGGAATTGTTTAGTTTACCGTCATACATACATCTATATCTAAATTTTCTCCAAAGCCGCACACAACCGATTACTGTGTCGTGTGCAAGGTCTGCGTGTGAATACACGTGTGGTGAAAGATGGCTGCAGCTCGACCGACGAGGAACTGTGCACAAATAAGTATCTAATGCAATCCTCCGGTCGATGTAATTCAAACTGTCAAGCCGGTTAGGTCCGGGATTCAATGACAATGGTGCTGTGTGTTGTGATATATCGATACTTTGAGATAGCGCCTTGGAGGTTTCTGTTTACAACGTACAGCTATAAGGGGTATGGCAAGGGTTTCCAGCTCCCATCTTCCACCTGTTTTGGGGCCCAACCTCCTACTTCCTACCATCGCCTTCTGCTATTACAGGTCAAAGAAGTTGTTGCATACTTCAGAATGTATACAAATATGACGGAAAACATCTTTGCTACTTCGTAAATGTCTGTTCTCGAAGGCCGTAAAGATAGTTCTCAGCTTAAATAGTTCGTATGTTATTAGCGACGAACTCGCGTCGTTGAAACCAAACACTGATTCAATTACAGGGTTCCTATGCGTAACATCGATTAAGAAGTGTTATGTTTGAAAATATCATATCCATGCCTTTAGATGCCGAGGTGGAAATGTTAATTTGTTAGAAACAGCGTGATCTGTCTCGTGGATTTTTAGTTTGTTTTCATTAACACTTGCAATTGTTTTAAACAAATAAACAGAAATGGTCCGAACTTTACACGGGGCTTGGGTATACTTGAACTCTGTATTGGCCTAAAGTGTAGGTGTCCACTATTTGGAATCGCGACTACAACACTAGCGGTAGACATACGTTTCGGACAAGGACAGTACGGTCTAGGACAGCCAGTTATTTGGTCAAGGAGGAGAGTCATTTAGTTGTTGTGTCAATAATTAGCGTCGGTCTATCTGGATTCATTGTTCCTGAGGGGTTTGTCAACATTAGAGGAGGTCGACTCTATGAGTGTCGTGTGTGCTCTTTAAGCTTAAAGTTGAACTGTTATCTTAAATCCAACACACTTACGTAAATGATGTAAGATAAATATGTCGTGTAGTTTTTGTGACTGCGACCGAAACGGCGACGGTCGAAAGATCCCAGACTACATTCCGTGTCACCACGCAGCGGGGAACGGCAAAGGCAACTGCACAGATTGCAAATATCAGTTGAATAGATGTTAAAGCACGCGTGACGGTGATTTGTGTAAATACATTAACGCAGTTTTTGATGCCCCGTTGTACTAATAAGGGAGGTGCCACCGACATTGTCCGCGGGCCCTTGTCAGCGCCCGCGCGGCGGCTAGCGAGCCTGGCACGGAAAGCAAACACGGTCACTGAATACACAAACAACTGTCGACTCGAATCAGTCCGTCGCAACTCGCACCTCGTCCGTCGTTCTACGCGACGCCGGTGATGGCTGATATTTCCGCGAGTGGTGTGATGGTGGTGGTGGTGGAGTTGGCGTTGGCGGTGGCGGTGGTGGCGACAGTGGCGACCACTGCTGTCAAATAATTGGAATGCAACGACGAGGGTTTCGACTGAGGGGACATATGAATAATTTACTTCCATGTTCATGTCATACGAATAAGGTGCCAGCGATTTTGACACTGAGTACGACACTTATACTGTGCCCAGATGTACATGTCTAGTGGACGGCTGGCAGCAAATGCACATGTCAGTGACGGAAGCGTCCCTGGTGTACGAAGACAGAGTCTGGTTTGTTTGGGCGACAAACGACGGGGAGCACTCATTTTTTCAAGAAAAAATTCTGGGAATTGATGACACCGTAGCTGAAAGTTGGTGACGAGACAACAGTTAGAGTGTACCATGTTTAGTAAAACCGGATCGTATTTTGCGAACATGGTGGCTGACGGATGTCTAGCATTGGTTTCAATAGGAAAAACAATACTGTAGATTATATCCACGTCAGGTCACCTACATTCATTAAACATAAAGTAGCATGTAGATAAACGTGTTTATGATAATTACATTCACAATACGATTTAGCGATGGAAACTTATTTCAATAAAACAAAATTAAATTAAATCGAGTGAGTTCATTTCCATGCACGGCTCAGATCACGGATACACTCAATGCTTGGTAAAATTAAATAAATTAAAACAATTGCTTTAGTTGTGTTAGATCTTGTTGCCCGTGGTAGTTTGTTAAAGAACCCGCACAAGCAGTTTTCTGGTTGCAAATATTTGGGAATTGTACAAGAGCAATAAAAGTCGGAAAAGTGACATACAATGGCCGCCTAAATGTAGCAGGACGTTTCATCGTGTTTGTTTCTATATATCAAATTGTGTGTAAAAGCTTACGTTGAACAATTATTAACGCAAAAACTGTGGAAAATAGTTTTTTCTGAGTTGTATGTTGTGTTTTGAACGCAAGTTATGTCGTGCGTTTTATCTCACAACGGCTGAATAATCACCTTCCGTACGTTCTTCTTGTCAAACTTGTCACGAAATAAGGATTGCACTTGTTCAAGTACCAACAACTGCATTCCAACAACTGAATCATAGAATATAGCGCACTATATGTGTGTTATCTGTTCACATGCTATTCCCAACAACATAACTTGTTTGTACGAACACGATCGATCGTGTCCGGTTTATGACGTGTGCGGAAGACCGAAGTTGTGCCAAAAGCTCGGCCATGTACTTCACTGCATGGATGTTCACAGTCAAAACACAAGCGTTCTTGCTTATTAGAATATGTGAAAAGAAATTGAACGTTTTTTCAAAGAACATGCCGATGACGAATATTAACGAAACGTTGGCCAATGAAAGTGTCAAAAGAAGAGCTGTTTGCCTACAATAGCGCGTGTATGTCACAGCAGCGGGTCCAGGGGGGTCTAGGGCGTCTAAAGACCCCCCCTAAGCCATGGGGAGTCTTAGACCCCGCTGTGTCCGTGGCAAATATTACGGTAAAGGAACAAGTATATATACCTACATCGGAACTAGTCTCAATGTAAAGAATGAAGTATTAGCAGCCGGACTTTAACCCTTATGTAAGTAAGTAGAACGACACGTGTCGCTCCCCCCAGTTCGTAAGTATATGACATGTGACTACGACTGACTGAGACCCCCCGGGCCAACAAGCCTAGGTCCGCCCCTGCGTCACCAATATCAGACGACATGAAAATCAGACGATGGACATGGGTCGGACACTTGGGAGAGATGGGAAAAACAACAGGTAAGCAGCACTAACCTGGGCCCTGAAGGTAAAAGGCAGAGAGGAAGACCAACACCAACAGGAGAAGGACTGTGAAAGCAGAGAGAAACTGGGATCGAGTTCTTGGCAGAAAACACAGCTCTAGGGAGATCGCACGAAATGGCGGAAGTTACAATAATGTGGCCCTATGCATAGACAACTATATATATATATATATATATATATATATATATATATATATATATATATATATATATATATATATATATATATATATATATATATATATATATGTATATGTATATATATATATATATATATATATATATATATATATATATATATATATATATATATATATATATATATATATATATGTATATATATATATATATATATATATATACTCGTCGCACCTATATATACACCTATATATATATACACCTATATATATATACACCTATATATATATATATATATATATATATAGGTATATATAGGTGCGACGAGCATATAGGCATAAGCATATATAAGTAAGTAAATAAATACTTGAGCTGTGTGCCTATGGTAAATACTTGAGCTGTGTGCCTATGGTAAATACTTGAGCTGTGTGCCTATGGTAAATACTTGAGCTGTGTGCCTATGGTAAATACTTGAGCTGTGTGCCTATGGTAAATACTTGAGCTGTGTGCCTATGGTATACCCGACAACATATGTTTGATTGCGACGTATATGTCACTAACAAATTCATACCACTAAATACAGAAAGAAACAAAAAGACACAGAAGAAACATTTGGATGGTAATTGCGCGAACATTTTAATTGCTGTCTTATACTGCTTTTTTGAAGATGTGTTGTTCATTTAAACTTATAATTGTTGCATGTCCTAAACATCAACAAACCAACCGATGCATCAGTAGCAACAAAAATGCAAAAAATAATCAAATTAGGCAAAAATATTTTTTACTAACTAACATAAAATTATGACGTTATTATTATTATTTATTTTTAATTCAACCAATACGATAGGTATCATTCTTTAAGTATCGTAAATATTGCCTTGCGACAATAGGCGTATTATGATGTCTGAAGGCTTATTTCAATATGTAATCAAATCCAGTGTAAACATGTTTATACATTTGTTAATGTTTCATAATAATTACCAAGATGCGATTTTTGTTTGGAAGTCAGATTTAGTTTATATTAATTTAATTTAAACATTACAGTAATTTACAAGTTAGGTCAAGACGCGGGGCGACGATAACGTACCGAATCCTCAACTGTGTGTTGTGATTTAACTTTGTGTTTTAATATTTTTTTGGAAACATATACCGCGTTGCGCAGAGAAAGTCCGATTCAGGCAGTGATAGGACATGCAAGCTCAAGACGCATCCGTCTGATTACAATTAATTATCTGTTCGTCCTCCTAGGTCTGTTATAAAATAGTGAGGTTGATTGATGTACTGGTGCTCTCGCTCGTTTGTTTTACGCTTAAATAAATATACCTATTCTAATAACTATTTAACGTTTCTTTAATAAAAATCCTAACTTTACTAGCTATGTTAGTTTATGTATTTATGCACATAATTAAATTGCCTTTTATAATAGCCATATATTAATTACTTATTGGCATCACACGTTGTGTTTGTAATTATTAAATGTGATAGCAATTACAATTTAATTTGGTATTTACATAATAGTATTATTTAATTTATTTCCTTTTTAAAATGCTACTTTTAATAGACACCTGCATATTTTTGTAATGTACAATTATGGACCAGGTTTCAGCGTTTTACATTATGTGCGCAACTTCACCGGGTTTGCCAGAGCAGTGGACAAGGGAAAACCTTCATAATAAAATGAAATAAATAAATAAATAACAAAAACAAACAAATCTTAGATGTCGAAGCACGTTCATGCAAGATGTCGACATGATCAGTGTAATTATCGTACAAATCTATTTTTCAAAGTGTATTATTTGCATAGTTTTTATATTAATCGGATCTGTCGATTCTGCGTGCGTTTGAGCCACTAAATATTCATCACCCAAAATACTGATTATCAGTACGACTTGTTAATGTTAATGTATATGTATATGTATATGTATATATATATATATATATATATATATATATATATATATATATTATATATATATATATATATACATATACATATACATATATATATATATATATATATATATATATATATATATATATATATATATATATTTATATATATACTAATATATATATATATATATATATATATATATATATATATATATATATATATATATATATATATATATATATATATATATATATATATATATATATATATACTAATATATATATATACACACACACACACACACACACACACACACACACACACACACACACACACACACACACACACACACACACACACACACACACACACACACACACACACACACACACACACACACACACACACACACACACACACACACACACACACACACACACACACACACACACACACACACACACACACACACACACACACACACACACACACACACACACACACACACACACACACACACACACTGGTCATTCTGCACATTTCAGCTCCATACAATATCACAGCCAAAACATCTTGAAGACGTTCAGTTTTGTGTTGGTATTATATTCGGTTGATTTCCCTAATTATATACGAATGTGATGAATGATCATGCATTAATACAAACTATATAGCAACGCATACACGTTCTTTAACGTCTCTTTAATGCAGAACAGCGTATACTAAGCGAACGGTAATACGTCAATTAATAAAACAGGCTTATATGTGGCGCGAACTTTGTTTTAAATATAAATTAAGACCCGTCTCTTTTAAAAAGGCGTATCATATCAAAATAAACAAGATAGTTCGTCTGAAATTTCAGACGTTGTGGTCACCTTCGCGACCAATGTTTGCTGATCCAAATAACGCACGCAAACTCACTATCTTCCAATAAGTGTGATCTTAAAACGAGCGCTTAAGTGCGTGTGGGTTTCCGTAAATTCACACGGTCGTGGTTACAATCAAAAGCGAATCAATCAGTGGTTACGTAGCTAAACCGCTAGTATTTTGACGGTTTGTCGACGGTGACGGAGTCTGCATCTCCATAAATCACCGGGAGGTCTTTCAAGTGACGACGACCGGAAACAACGTCATTAACAGGACGAGTGGCATTCATTAGGAGTCCATCAACACCGCCAGTCGCTGTCCAGCGGTCGTAGACGGCGCTCAGCCAATCTCGTGTTACCAATACAGTTTATGTCTGCTCAACCCCGCTGTGGACAGCCAGGAAATATCTTACTATAATCTATAATACTACAATAACACAACCAAGACTTTTAGTCACTTATCTACGTTTCGGCAAAACGGAGAACAGTGAATACACATATATGAATCTATAAGTTGATAAACGACGTACACGTCGCATATTAGTAATTAAAACATTATTTAATTTAATTATTTACTTGTGCCAACTATGGTTGTTATATATTGTAGTAAATGTGCTTAACTCCCAATCACCAAACTCAAGACATATTTATTCCAAATTGCATTTCCACCATAAATCTTCGGTTGTCCCTCGTTCTAATAATGACTTTTGCGCGTCCCTGTTCACGATTATGCTTAATGAATCTGTTCTGTTGCGCCTCTGAGCTCAGGTTCCTGAGGATATAGGCGCCATAGAAGTTAGTTATTATTATTAATTATTATTATTATCTTTAACGTTAATTGTTAGACACGTCATGATTGGTAAAATTTAAGAAGATTGTTATTTGAACATAATTATTAATGTTGTGTTGTTCTGTGCGGCAACAGCGAGATAGTCAAATCCATTTGTGTTCAGATGGATCTTCCACGAGTGACACCTGGCGTTAGAACATCTAGCTAATAACACAAAGAAAGAAGCTGAACAACAGCAACAACAGCAACAACAACAACAACAACAACAACAACAACAACAACAACAACAACAACAACAACAACAACAACAACAACAACAACAACAACAACATCAGCAGCAGCAGCAGCAGCAGCAGCAGCAGCAGCAGCAGCAGCAGCAGCAGCAGCAGCAGCAGCAGCAGCAGCAGCAGCAGCAGCAGCAGCAGCAGCAGCAGCAGCAGCAGCAGCAGCAGCAGCAGCAGCAGCAGCAGCAGCAGCAGCAGCAGCAGCAGCAGCAGCAGCAGCAGCAGCAGCAGCAGCAGCAGCAGCAGCAGCAGCAGCAGCAGCAGCAGCAGCAGCAGCAGCAGCAACAAAACTCTAAATTGTTTAATTTGTTGTCATTTCCACACGACTGAACATTTTGTAGATAACAAATCCATACCGCATTTATGCCGCCCGGGTTAAAGGTGACACTTATTACTGACGTTACTGCGCCGATATGTGACACATGCACGCAACTGCGACGATCTCATGTTTACGTCCACCGACCAGTAGCTTGTTTAGGGTGGGGGCATTGAACTGCGCACCCGTTGACTAACATTTCCCCATATTTGTCCCCTTATTTTTCCGTTCCCTACATGGTAGCATGTGTGCTTAGGCTTGGCCCGCTTGGCCTCCCCTTTTGCCAGCTCCTAGATACGCCAACGCCACGGACGGTTCGCATCACCGGTATTAATAATAGCAACGTATTGCGTGTCTATGAATAATATGTGTGTACACCCATAACCTTTTGTAACAAGATATAAACGACTGACATCAACAACGAAACATAAACACGAAGTGTCAGAGGTCACGCAGCTGTCTCACGAGATTTTATTTTAAATTGTATTTCACGAAAGATACGAATTTACGCCCTATATATTGGGGAGGGGGAGTGTGTGGCAGGAAGTGGCAGGTAGAAAGTTGGTCCAAAAAACTGAAGCTAGGTGGAAGGCACAGGTCTCAAAAATAGACGGGAGATGGGATTAAAGGGAGGTGGACTCTCAAAAATGGTGGGAGGTTGGCACCAAGACAGTTTGGGAGGTTGGAGGTTGATACGACCGCTTCCCATCACTATTGTTTCATTTATTGCTCACTAAAATTACGCAGTAACGACAGTCACACCCTTACTATGTGTTTCTATTTTGATTATGTGTTGTGACAATAAATTCATATCCTCGTCAAATAAAATTATATCCAATGGATCGAAGCAGCGACGATTTCAAGCATCTTTTTCGCGAATGTTTGTCTATGACTATTATGACCGTTTTTTCTTCAGAATATAGTGGTTTTACTTACTTACTTACTTACCTACTTACTTACTTACTTACTTACTAATTTACTTACTTACTTACTTATCCTCTTCGTATCCTATAGTTGGTGCGCAAGACCACTAAGACAAATAGTGGTTTTGTGTGAGATTAATTGCGTCTTCTTTAGAAACATATAAGCGCGGATCCATATATGTAATATATTTTGCATATTTTACAGTGTAGTCAGTAAAATACCGTACTTAGAAATCAAAGAATATCAATGGAGAGAGTTAAGAGAAATTGTTAGAAACGTTATGATCATATTGCCACGGAATAGTAGCAAGCTATGGTCGAAGGAAATAAATTGTAGCCACATCTTACTGTAGTCGTATTGTGATATAATATTATGCATATATATGGTGCTCACCTATGTAAAATTTTCCGAAGCAGTTAGAAAAATATAATTTATATTTGTGATACATATTTGTGATACATATTTGTGATACGTACAGACGATATTATGAATGTCATGCAATATTGTAATCTCATATATTGATTGATTGATTGATATTTAAATTTTCACTCGGTAACACACTTAGTTATACAATATTTTTTATGGCTGAGCAATTCACGCATCATTTACATATCAATCATACAATAGGTATTTACATTTGTACATAGAATTAAAAAATAAAATAAAATCATAACATACTTAAAATAAAACAAATAAAAACAGAGAATATTTAAAATGGTGGTGTAGCACTCAAATATTTTTGTAGTGACTTTTTGAAGCTTGCAACAGACTGGCTGCTTTGAATGTCCTGTGGTAAGCTATTCCATAACTTCAAACTGGACACATTGAAACGGCGTTGATAGTAGACAGTTCTGGCTTTAGGTGGTTTTGGCTGTGAAGCATTTCTGGTGTTATAGGAATAACTATTTGATGTAAACATATCACACAAATATTGTGGTGCTAGACCATTCATACATTTGTACATAAAACACATTTATGAAAATCCCTTCTTCGTTGTAATGATAGCCAGCCTAGCTCTTTGAACATAACGTTTCTGTGTTGTCGAGGACTAGACCCATATATGAGTCTAGCAACTGTAGACTGTAGTTTCTGGAGTCTGCATGGTTTTGCTTGTTATTGAGGCTGAATCATAGACTACATCTCCGTAATCGAAGTGGGGTTGAACTATTGAATTATATAAATGCTTAAGAGTGTCAATTGGTACTATTTTACGAAGAAAATTAGGATTCCTATCTTGGCTGAGATTTTAGGAATCATGTTATTAATGTGGTCGTCCCATTTGATGTTTGAGTCTCTGTACATACCAAGGTGCTTTGCTACTGACACATGTTTGAGTGGTTCATTATTGATGTGAATTCTAACATCAGCCATCTTGGCAATGGACTGATGGGTGCCAATTAGTATAAATTCGCATTTCTGTACATTAATACTAAGTCTGTTAATATCAAAACACTGTGTTACTTTAGATCACTATTAACGTTGGATTCTAATTCAGCTGAACACTATGGGTTTTGTAGCGGAGTCAATGTCCGTATCATCTGCAAACATGTTTATATCGCAAGATTCAGTAACAGTGGGTAGATCATTCAGGACGAGCAGAAACAAAAGGGTGCCCAAGATTGACCCTTGGGGCACCCCTATGTCGACAGGCAAGGGATCAGAGAGATGGCCATCCACCGGCTCTGATTGTGACCCACGAGTGAGGCAGCTCCAAAGCCACTGATGCTCTATGCCAGTAACCCCAAATCCTTTAAGTTTAGCCAAAAGAATATCAGGGTCCATGGTGTCGAAGGCCTTCCGGAGATAAATGAACACTATTCCAGTTACAAGTCCTTTATCAATATCTTTTAACCACCAACTTGCAACATTGAGCAGTGCAGTCACGGTAAAGTGCAATCTTCTGAACCCTGATCGGGCAATCGTGAGAAGTTTGTGCTCTTCCAAATAATCTGTGAAAGAATTATGAACAAAACGTTCAAGACAAGACGGGTGTAGAATTGAAATTTATCTGTAGTTGTTAGTTTCCATTGATGGACCTGATTTGTGAAGTGGCAACACCTTTGCACGCTTCCATTATGTGATAAACGTGCCAGATTTCAGAGAGAGATTTAGAATGAATGCTAATGGTTGTGATATGACTGGTGCTGCTGCTCGTAGAAGACAGCCAGGCAGTCTGTCCAGACCAACATATTTATTTTCATGCATGTTCCTTAACTGTTTCAGGTGTGACAGTTGGGAAAGTAAAAGCAGGTATATTGTGTGGTTCAGATGGAGTAAATGAAGCTGCTGGTGGAAGATACTTGTCATTTATTGACCAATGGATGTAACGTATTTGTTGAAGGCATTGGCAGTTTTGGGAGAATTTGAAACAACATTCCTAAATTGCCTAAACATCTGCCAGAACATTTCTAAACCCTTAGCGTGTGCCTTTTTTCAAAATAATGTTTCATTTTAATATCTTGTTTGATTTCCTCAGTTAACCAAGAAGAAAGGATTTCCTCACTCGTCTGGTGACAAACGGGCAGTGCTTGTCACAGACTTGTGTAAAGATGTATTGATTACACTGTTATCGCACCAGACAAACGTAATATGTTCAACTTTATATGGCATCGTTCTGACATCTCTGGAAACATTATCACTAGATATGGTTCAAGAAAACATAACAATGTAAAAGCAACAACTTTGGAATTGCTGTTCTGCCCTGCACTGTTGACATCCCTCCCTCGTACCCATGGATATAAGGAACATCAGATATATGGAACAATTTGGCCCGACATGTTCCAAAGAGGGAGAGTCAGCCCACTGTATTTCACTAATGTTCTTCAACGATGTAAATGCCGGCTACATAATATATTATCAAATACAACTGATGTTCTCAGGTAGAGACATACATGCATATTTACGTACTTCATTAATTGCTTCTGAATAATAATCTCTTCTGCTAAGTACTTTCCAAAGACTACATCTATGTGAAGATTACAATTACGTTTTGTGTAGCTACATTTCTAGCATTTCTCTGCGCTATGCATATTATGTTAGGTCGATCTTTGATGCAGTTGCATTACGAGTATTCAAATAAACCTATGTTGTAACGTACACGTATTTACTTACATATTGTTGAACACAGTTTCTATTTTGCAACGACAGCCTGACGCGTTCTTATTTTATGCAATTAGCTGCGCCACAACTTGTGAACACACTTATAAAATATGACAGACACCGATTAGCTATTTTCAGTTTCACACTCGAGTAAAATTAAATCGATTTAGCTATATGAACTCTGACATTCTACCGTCACCCGATCCTGTCTTATCAAATCGAAGTCGATCGTGCGACGGAAGTTGAGAAGGCGCCGCCTGGCGTCGAGTAGCCACGATGGCGCCAGGAGACAAGACTGCGTGACTTGAAAGTCAATCAAGCGATTTCACACGGTTGTCGCCCGTGGGAGGCGGTGTCAGTGTCACCGTCGTCTGACAGTAGTCTCTGCATCCTCCGGGTGACGCTTTCATGTTGGCGGAGTTGGCTGAAACGGCGGAAGTTGGACTGATGGACGTATGCCGAGAAGCGCCGGCTTTGAAGGCAGTCTGCCATCGACCGGGTTATGGGGAACAGATTGGCGGCGATCGATTCGCCACGATCCATCGCGGAGTTGACGTCGTTAAGTCTGCAGATATTTAAGAAAACTCCTCTCTTGAAATAAGACTTTTTCTCTTATCGTTAATCAAAATCAAACGGGTGGCGGGGTCGCGTAACTGCGCCGTCCCGATGGGTGTGTATATGTGATTCATTATTGAGCAGTCATACTAAGATAAATAACAAGCGGATGCTGGATTTATGCGAAAGGTGTTCGCGTAGACTCTGTAGATAGTGGTGGACATAGCACTCTCTTATTGGCTGCTTTTTAGACTTGAGCGCACATCCCATTTTCCTGAAAAACGAAGCAAAAAGGCAATTTTAAGTGGTTAGAATATATATATATATATATATATATAATTATATATATATATATATATATATATATATATATTTTAAGTGGTTAGAATATATATATATATATATATATATATATATATATATATATATATATATATATATATATATATATATATATATATATATATATATTATATATATATATATATATATATATATATATATATATATATATATATATAATTATATATATATATATATATATAATGTACGTATATGCATACATACATACATACATACATACATACATACATACATGATGTCGCCAAGATCTATGTGACCATATGCATGATGCACATATTGCAGATATATGGATGATTATATATATATATATATATATATTATATATATATATGTATATATATATATATTCGGCCTTATGTGTGATCCCGCACGAAGAGGATTAAGTAAGTAAGTAATATATATATATATATATATATATATATATATATATATATATATATATATATATATATATATATATATATATATATATAGAAAGTACTTATCAATGATACAGCTTACCAAGTTTGTCATCAACGATACCAAGTTTGGTTACTATTTCATATACACTGGCGTGAATGTCGGCAACATGTATGCCGCCAGCGACCCACCTACCGTGGATATTAAAACAACAAAAACGCAGCAACTGCCTTTCATTGCGTGTCAACTGAGTAGCCATAACGTAAATAATCTTGAACTGATACAGTTCGTTCGGTATCTTCTTATTTTCCGCAGCTATGTGTATGGGTGGAAGGTGGGCTTAATATTCAGTTGAATCAGTTATATGTAGCCTTTGTAGAACGACACCAATAACCTCCCTTTGTGCACAGTTACAGACAATCTTACCATAATATTTCTTTGGTTTGTCCCGGTAGAAAAGACAATAGCGCATCTGGTAAAACATAAATTAATTAGAATCTTTATTGTAGAATTATTGTCCATGGTAGCAAACAGAGTTACACTGCTATATATTCAGGCATATTTTTGAACATTGGGTGGAGTCAGTTGCCCTCAGTCCTTACCAGCGGGGTTGGGGGAAATATGTAAGCACATTTGTGTATGGCTGGTATATGTTCTCGTCATAACTGCTAAGGATATGCATAACTTGAATACCAGCGGATAGCATGACTTTGATGATGAAAAACGTGGATTCAAGGAAAACACATATTTTGCATGTGAAGAATAAAGAACAAACTCTTGTAAACAACGAAAAACTGTTTTTGTTTTGATTCCGTATGCACATACGGTGGTCTAATTACATTCCCATCAGAATGCCAAGCCACTGTAATGTTTTGATTTGATCATTGTAAGACAATTCAACGAGAGTTGTGAAGCAGCTTGATGATCAAACATGTTTAGAAAAGAAAGGCAACGCTGTTACACCTGTAAATTACTGTAAATATGTTTTTGTGTCCCTGATAGTTTTTGTTTGCTAAAAGTAATAAAACGGAATCAAGTAATAAACATTAAAATAGCAGTATTAAGTCTGTGTAGGTTCCACTGCTTTACAACATGACTCTATGTTATTACCAGGTCAAACAAAACGATACACATTAAAAATCATTAGCTGTGTTACGTTTGTGTAGGTTCCACTGCTTTACAACAGGACTCTATGTTATTACCAGGTCAAACAAAACGATACACATTAAAAATCATTAGCTGTGTTACGTTTGTGTAGGTTCCACTGGTTTACAACAGGACTCTATGTTATTACCAGGTCAAACAAAACGATAAACATTAAAAATCATTAGCAGTGTTACGTTTGTGTAGGTTCCACTGTTTACAACAGGACTCTATGTTATTACCAGGTCAAACAAAACGATACACATTAAAAATCATTAGCTGTGTTACGTTTGTGTAGGTTCCACTGGTTTACAACAGGACTCTATGTTATTACCAGGTCAAACAAAACGATACACATTAAAAATCATTAGCTGTGTTACGTTTGTGTAGGTTCCACTGCTTTACAACAGGACTCTATGTTATTACCAGGTCAAACAAAACGATACACATTAAAAATCATTAGCTGTGTTACGTTTGTGTAGGTTCCACTGGTTTACAACAGGACTCTATGTTATTACCAGGTCAAACAAAACGATAAACATTAAAAATCATTAGCAGTGTTACGTTTGTGTAGGTTCCACTGTTTACAACAGGACTCTATGTTATTACCAGGTCAAACAAAACGATACACATTAAAAATCATTAGCTGTGTTACGTTTGTGTAGGTTCCACTGCTTTACAACAGGACTCTATGTTATTACCAGGTCAAACAAAACGATACACATTAAAAATCATTAGCTGTGTTACGTTTGTGTAGGTTCCACTGGTTTACAACAGGACTCTATGTTATTACCAGGTCAAACAAAACGATAAACATTAAAAATCATTAGCAGTGTTACGTTTGTGTAGGTTCCACTGGTTTACAACAGGACTCTATGTTATTACCAGGTCAAACAAAACGATACACATTAAAAATCATTAGCTGTGTTACGTTTGTGTAGGTTCCACTGCTTTACAACAGGACTCTATGTTATTACCAGGTCAAACAAAACGATACACATTAAAAATCATTAGCTGTGTTACGTTTGTGTAGGTTCCACTGGTTTACAACAGGACTCTATGTTATTACCAGGTCAAACAAAACGATAAACATTAAAAATCATTAGCAGTGTTACGTTTGTGTAGGTTCCACTGTTTACAACAGGACTCTATGTTATTACCAGGTCAAACAAAACGATACACATTAAAAATCATTAGCTGTGTTACGTTTGTGTAGGTTCCACTGCTTTACAACAGGACTCTATGTTATTACCAGGTCAAACAAAACGATACACATTAAAAATCATTAGCTGTGTTACGTTTGTGTAGGTTCCACTGTTTACAACAGGACTCTATGTTATTACCAGGTCAAACAAAACGATAAACATTAAACATCATTAGCTGTGTTACGTTTGTGTAGGTTCCACTGGTTTACAACATGACTCTATGTTACTACCATGCAGGTCAAACAAAATGATAAACATTGCAAACGTTTTCGTAAACTCCTTAACAAAAGAAAATATTTTACCCACACATTTATGCATATAAATCGGTATATAGTAATTGTTTTATGTGTTTTTATCTGCTAAGAGGAATAAAAAGGACGTACTAATATAAAAAGAATGGACTACTATGTGGATAACGATTGGATTCGTTGGTAACGCTGTTTTTGTATAATGTTTCTATAGACTTAGAGGGGTTACAGATGGTTCCAACACGTGGTATTATTAGCAATAACATATTTATCTCAGTGATGTTAGAGAAATTTTGTGACTCGTGGGTAACTGGATTTGTTGCCAAAATGACATCGTATCCCCATGAAATAATTGGTCTATGGACATAGAGCATGCGAAGATTGATCAAAAAGTGTTGTCTTTGTATTTGTAGTGTATATTTATAGATTTGTTTCTTGTGTCTTTCTTAGGATCCGTGGGTAACACTATAGTTGAGTTAAGTCACCATATGTCGTCCATTAGGAATGAACATAACATTATACAAAAGGACATATTTTCTGAACGAGCTCACGCGTAAGAACACGACAAGTACCGTTAAACAAAAAGTAAACCCCTTTATTAAATGTGTAGGACTGGATTTCCTAAAAGAGGGTGTTTTGCCGTGATTTCGCTGAAATCGACCACACACAGCCAGACAATGTTTGCCATGCTTTTGTTCGCCGAATCTTGATCATACATGGGTCAAACATGATTTTTTATTTTGTTCGATGATTTCACCAAAACTTCAAAAGAAATTTGCACAAACGAACCAGCATGTCATGGTAGACACTATAAATAGATTAAAATTTTCGCGAAATGAGTCTGAAAGACTAGCGAAAAACTGGGATAATTACTTCATTTGGGCTTGATTAACTGTATTATCATTTGTTAATCTAGATAAATGGAGAGGTTCATGGGAAATTGTATCGATACGTCAATCCGCCGTAGTTTTTGTTTTATTTTCCTGTCGCACGGTTGGGTCATAGTCGTTATATGTCTGTGGTTGGCGTTGAGGTGATGTTTTCTGTTTTCGGGCATTACTTAGCATATCGCTGTAGATATAGCAACTGGTTGAATTAGCGGTGGACACTTCCTAGAATAACTTTTACATTTATTGGATCCTTCAAAACACGCTCCTGATACTCACCGGAATACACCATAGAGAAACTGTTAAGTTAATGAAATCATGCAAGAATGTTATCACCCAAGACATTCGTACTTTCAGGACACGACGAATGAGCGTGACAAATTTGTACTCGCCTCACCGGAGAGCGGAAGTCAGGACGGCAGACAGCCTGAGGTTTTAGTATGACTGCCTTCCCGCGTCCGAGGTGGGTAGCTAGTCCGGCTGCGTACGTGTTATGAGTCAAACACGTTGACCACTTCCACGTCCAGTAAGCAGACAAGTTGGCGACTAGTGCTAACCATAGCGGCGGATATCAATAAAACCACGTGCCTCATTACCCGTATTTCCGCCATGACGTACTCACTGGTGTCTATTTAAAGATGTGTTCGCTGAAACAATTTAAACGTACACAGTCTTATCGTTTTTTTTTTTTAAATCACGTTATATAGCATAGACTATATAATTTCGATATTCCAACCTCTCGGCCGCCCACGTGTGTTTTAATGGAAAAATATATATATAATTTTACCGTTATCCGTTTATGAATATCAACTTTACCGTTCAGCATGCAGTGTAAACATGACATTCGGGGCGAAACATCCAAATCATGCAGACAATTGTCAAATTAAACTAAATAAAAACTATAGGGCCCACAAAAATACATTTCGGCGGTTAATGTGATTAATTAATTAATACGTGATTTTACGATCAGACTATGCATCTTTGTATAAATGTTACATGCAGAACGAACTCATTGGAAAAGCACTATGAAATTCCAACCTGACACCAACTAACAAAATAAAGGCGACTTTGTAAATTGTCATAAGGAAGCTGCCTCTTATCCCAGAGCAAAATAAATCAGTGCTCAAAATTAAGTTAAAATAGCTACTTGCGAATCTATTCCTAGTTTTTGTAACATAGAAACAATTTGAAAAAAGTGAAAACGACTTTCCGTATGCACGGTGTTTATGTGCCAATAACCGATCCCAGAAGACACACACACAGGATTGGTTTGTTTGTTTGCTGAAACTCACCTTGTGAAATACTAGGCCTACTAACATGCACATTTTTTCGC
The DNA here is from genome assembly GCA_963662155.1 of Lamellibrachia columna. Taxonomy (NCBI): domain Eukaryota; kingdom Metazoa; phylum Annelida; class Polychaeta; order Sabellida; family Siboglinidae; genus Lamellibrachia; species Lamellibrachia columna. Next base: position 32,677,245 of record OY759272.1, on the reverse strand, counting down.
AATTATGGCCTAAAATGGACCTGTAAAAATATCACGTTGTTTACCACTGAAAGCAGAATGATTAAAGGGAACATACACATACATAATTAAACTACCTCAATTCTCTGAACTTTTCTTCTTGGAGTTATTCTATATTATCCAAGTAATAATATTTTTTTTAATATGGATTGTTGTAGTATATATATTTACTGAAAGAAATGGAATAATAGAATTTTATTGGCTTGTCTTTCTTTGCACGTGCTTTACATGATTATTGTTTTTAAACAACCGAAAGTATCACAATAATAATAAATTAAGTGTCGCAATGTCCGTAAACAGTCCAATAACCAATGAAAATCGTTGTACATTCAGCTTAAAGGTGCTTAATCAATTCGATTTGTTTTCTAGTCTCATTTCAAATAAATTTAGCCAAAAAAAACAAGCTTATCTAGTATCCACTGCAACTTTCTAGCTCGTTTTGTGCAACTTTTGTATGTAGTTTTTTGTGTGTGAAATCATCAGACAAACTATTAAATTAGTTAATGCTTCAAGCATTAACTGAAATGAAAATAGATTTACTGAAACATCACGATTTTCTTCCTTAGTGAAACTTCGTAGCTTTGTCATGTGATCGGCGAGAGGATGGAAGTCACGCCAATGATCAGCATTGACCCACACAGTGTTTACCATTTTGGATATCCACTATTTTGATCCTTACCAGATCTAACGATTAAAGTCAATTCGTTCGATGATTTGAACAAAAATAGGCGTTTTCTTATTAAATCGACTGCTGATGTTACATAAACTATTCACACACTACATATTTGGACACCATTGAGCCGGATTTGCGATAGGCTAAATCAGTTGAGGAAGCAGATTTAAGCTCGCATATAAAATTGCCGCTGTCATTACTTGCTCGATGTTTTTATCACATTATGTACGTTCTGAGTAAGTGAACATGTAAGCAAAAGGAACGATTAACACGAAGTAACTGGTTTTGTTATCCACATCTACGAAAAGCCGATGTGTTTGTTGCATAACAGCGTTAGGCCACTGACGCCTGGTTAAATGAACATTTGCTTTCTGTTAAACGGTATCGTGTCGCCACATAGCGATCATTCGTCAAACTAATGGAGACCACTGTTTGGTCGCCAGGGCTGCCAAGTTGATATCCCATATTTTATTGTTGGATTTCACTGGCAAATATGTATTTTATTCAGTAATGTGTTTACCCGTAACCTCGATTAGTCAAGCTCCGCGCTGTGGCGTCACCGTTTGTCGCACACATCTTCGCCTGGATGCAGAGTGGGGTTTTCATTATGACGGAAATTATGTAAACGCTCAGATTCTGGGCGCATACATAATTATCGAATTACGATGTCATCCGGGCATTTGACTAATTCATAAAATAAAAGTTAACTTTTATCAGTTGATAAGATGCAATTCGAATTAACTTTAAACTTTGGTAATATTGACACAACTCTTCGACTGAAAAGTTAAATCAGGCAGAACAAATGTTTAGTGTAGCATCTCGATAATGACGCTGATTGGCTGTTGGCACTTCAGGGGAACGCCTACACAGAATGAAGTGGTGACAGTGGGTGACAACGAGACCACGCCTCTGCTGCCAGACTCTCTTCTCGGCGGATTCACGAAGCCGAGCGAGAGTCGGATAAGCGAGACTAGTTTACACGTTGTCAGACTACTTCTGATAGTCAGACTACTTCCGCTAATCGATGTCATATTGTTGCTTTAACACGTCAACATGCAGTGTTTGTAGATTATGTAGGCCCTACCTTCGATAATTTACCTCAATATCAAACCAAGTTCGACTTTTAGAAGCCTAACAACACAATCGGCCGAAATAACTATGATGATAGGATGGGATGGGAGATAACAATTGGTGGGAGGTTGGCAATAAAAAGTGGGAGGTGGACTCTAAAAAAATGGTGGGAGGATGGCCCCAAAGCTGGTGGGAGATGCATGCCCGTTCTAAGGAAGGGGGTTTCGAACGAACCCATCTTGAACTGTAACCATTTTCAAAAATCATCACAGAAACCCCCGGCTGATTGTGCACGCTCGAACCCCCCTTTACAAAACCCCGAGGACGGGCCTGGAGGTGGGAGGTTGCCACTAAGACAGATAGGAAGTTGCCACATCCCTTACCACGGTGGCTGCTGAAATAACAGGTCAGACCACTACTATATCTCCTCGTTCCCCCAATTTGAATGTAAAGCAAAGTATATTGGCTTGTTACATTTTGTAGTGTGATAATTCAATTTTAATATGAAACTAAGACAATTGAGGACACCTGAGGAAAACCAATCGTTGGCAATGAAATCTTGCCTTTAAAAGATTATATGAGACGGAAGAATGTCTGGAGACAATTTTCCACAAGACAATTAATGAAGAATAAAAGGATATTGCATATTAAGTGGTGTGACAAGGAACACCCCACATGGGACCACCCCGCAAGGGACCACCTCGCAAGGGACCACCCCACAAGGGGCCACCCCGCAAGGGACCACCTAGCAAGGGACCACCCCGCAAGGGACCACCTCGCAAGGGACCACCCCACAAGGGGCCACCCCGCAAGGGACCACCTCGCAAGGGACCACCTCGCAAGGGACCACCCCGCAAGGGACCACCCCGTAAAGGACCACCCCGCAAGGGACAAAGAGGGAAGGCGAAGAAAAAAGAGGATTCCTGTGAATATGAAAGCTCTTTCTTACAGTTAAAAATAAGACATTTGACACAAACACTCTGGTCAATGCCGTGTATTTTCGATTGACCAATTTTTTGACAATCATCCAAACCCCTTCTCAGATCCCTCCCCTTCCCTGAATTAGTACTTTTAAATGTTGACATTTTTCCAGAAAGACATTATCGATGTAGCAAAGTCGCGCCATTAACGCCAACCAAATGTTTAGTGGCGCCACTGTCGGGGAGTTTGCGCCTACGCAACAATAGAGTAGTTCCGTACAGTTCGCCGCGCGACGCTTGTGAATGTCCCCCCCCCCAACATGACAATCAATAAAAAAATAAAGTCTGACTCCTCGTTTTTGACCGAAACTAGCCAAATTATATAAGAAAAAAATCTAACTCGCCCTACTAATATAATTAAAACCAAGTTTTAAAACCATTCTTTTTGTAGGCAGTAAGTATAGTGTGGTAACACTTCGCTCTAAGTTAGTTTCTTCATTGGCTTAGAAGTTGTCTCTCGATCTCGACACTAGGGTGGATGTTGACACCAAGCACCAAGGATGATGGAGATGGTTTTCTTGAAATATTCTCTGTCCGTGATGGTAACTATTTCCTCTTCGAGTTCCAGAGGCGGGATACAGTTGGTAGGAATGTCCTCTTATGGCAAGCAGTGTTTGAGGTTTGCTGGAATTACTAAAACCTATGTGCGGTGAGAAGTTGATTGTAACAAGGCACACATTAAATTGCTCTCCGAAACAGAAATTGTCATTATGATTGGTAGAGACAGCTTTCGTTTAGTGGTTGAGTTACAGGGCAAGACAGAAAGACAGAACACATATCTCACATATCTCACATATCTCACATATCTCACATATCTCACATATCTCACGCTGTTGCTCCTCGACGCTCGTTATGGTAACAGAGGAGGTCATCGCATGTGGGTAGCTCCAAATGTAAGTTCATCAAATGTTAAACTGTAACAACATTATTGTTACAGATTACATATCCACGTATCATTTAAGCATCTAACAGTGACATTTTGTTGTATGTAATTCCCGACAGTCTAGACAAAATGTTATCGTTAGGCTCCGTTCACAATTATCGACACTTATCTTTCTGCACAAATTAGTACTAATTTTCAGACCCACTCGACCTCCCTGAATTAGTACTAGAAAACGTTGATAATTGTTTAGATTGATGACTCAACGGTGGTTATATTTCGCATGCGACCGACATTAATTTAAATTAGTACGCAAGCCTTGACCCCCGAGTGTGCTTGGTACAAACAGGTCAAAGTTGACAATTCTAAACGGCCACTTAAATATTTGTTTACACGTACCAGTAGGCCTAATATCTTCGCGGCGGCTAAACAAACATTATGTACGAAAGAGGCTAATAAATTGGTCGCCACTACGGGGCGCCACTGCTTTTCGAATGCCACTTAGCCGCTCAGCGTCAATGTAGATAAGTTATACAGTAATGCAGCAACATTGTTGACTGAGGTATTGAAGAACATAAACATACCACAAAGCTAAGGATATTCTTAGCCAGAGTTTGTGTACTGCCTGGGACGGATCCTGTGCAGTTAACGCCGAGGGGCGGATTTCTAAACTGGGTCGCCCTCTATCAGAATCATTTGAACTACTCCTTTTACTCAAGTCTCAAGTCTCAAATCTACACCAACTTGTTATGGTATGAAAAAAACGATAACTGTATCAACGTGGATGATTCGCGTTACATTTACTAGCCGAATTATCCGGCGTTATATGGGAGAAACGGCGGCCACTACAAGAGTTCATGACTCCTTGCACTACCTAGTCAAGATTTGGTAGTGCAATGCCAATGGCAGTGATGAATGCAACTTCGTGCCCCCAAACACACGTACCACTGCCCATTCCACGAAGCGTTCGTACCGTACGAAGGAACTCATGTAACTCGGAACAATCGTAGAACACACGCGTAGCGTTGCTAACAATTGTACGTGACTACGACCTATTATTGTTTCGAGTGACGTAATCTACGTCAAACGTCCTCATCAGTTGCTTCATAAGATCCGCACCCCCGGGGGAATTTCGAGATATGTTTAATTCACAAACCAACCCCCAGGGCCCCCGGGCGCGTCTAAAAAAATTCCAGTCCCATACATACGAAACTGAGGGAACAGGCTGGCAGGCAGGCAGGCAGGCAGAAACAGGCACAAACTATTTTATAGTACAATATAAATATCCAGTTGTGGTTATGTGTCTTTTATTAGAACGTTCCCCTGGCAAGAGCCAACGACACCGTGATCTCCGTGTGCCTGTCTGCTAATACGCTAATGTTCTGCACGTTAATAGTTACATTCACACAAACTGTGTTTTTCTGCTGTCCATGATACTCTAAGCATCCTTCTCATATGCCTACTGGGGGCTCACGACTCCGAGCGACCCGGTATAGGACGTTCAAAACACCGCCGTAGTGGTTTCGAGAGTGAGTGTCCCGACTCATGTGTTATTGTAGTTGATTGAACACGACATTTCAGTCGCCTGGTCGACGTCGAAATTGGATTGCGCAGTATAATGTAAACACTCGCCTGCTGATGCTTGCGCAGATGCCACTGCAACAGTTGCGGGCGTTCACCGCAGTGTGATTCAGCTAACAACGATGGCGGACCGTTCATCGCGGCCAAAATGTCCCTTGCTGCTACGGATCCACTCGTTGCTGGTACTTGCTGCTACTGCTGCTGCTGTTGCTGCTGGTGATGCTGCTGCTAGTGCTGCACCTGGTTCTGAACACATCGAGCAAAAGATCGACGCTTTTGCCGAGAAGCTGCTAACTTGTCGAAAGATAGTCGGCATTAGCCTAGCTGTCGTGTCCGGGAATACGACCCTGTTGACGAAGGGATACGGCGTAGCGGACCGGGACACGGGCACTCCCTTCACCGGCTCGACTCTGTCCGGGATAGCGTCACTGACAAAGGCGTTTACCGCCACGTTGTTGGCGAAGGTGTTATCAAAACACTCCAGGTAACGCGGTGATCAGTGTAGTACTGCATTGGATGTGTTGTCGTGTTTACAGGCGTGACGTTTGTCAGTATAACATTATTAACCGGTGTTTTTTTTCCTTCAAATTATTGACCGTCTTTGCACAAACGGTGCGTGTCGAACCTTATCCACAACTTCTCGTCTTATATAGAACATGACATAAAAAATCGTCTGCGTGACGAATTATAATTATGTTGAAATCTAATGGGAAGTAAACATTGGTCGTCAGATAGCAGGAGTTTTCCAAGACAAGAACATAAATGTTGCCGCATTTTTGATGCAATCAGAAGTCAGTCAGGGACATTTAATGGAAAACAACTTTTCCAACAACGCAAAATGTATAAAATAACTTTAATTGTTTAATATATCCACACATTCATAGATATTTATTATTTCTAAACCAATACACATTACACATGACGACATTCATTTGTCGTTGCGCTTCAGTGTCACGTTGGACACGCCCGTGCGAGACGTCCTGGGAGCAGACTTCTCCTTCAGCGATTGCCTGCGCACAAGGACAGCCACCATCAGGGATGTGCTGGCTCACAGACTCGGTGTGCCGTCCAACAATTACGCCAGGATGCAGGACGGCTTAACGCGCAAGAAACTCCCCAGGTAATTATTGCACGAAAACACGCTTAACATACAATTCTTCCCCGGGAGGTAGGGAGGGAGGAAGGGAGGAAAGGAGGGAGGGAGGGACGTCGTCAACAAAACACCGGTATGTATTTGGGAGCTAATTGGGTGTCATGATGTATGCGATACTGACATAGTTGTCTACCTATCAAGGAACTTTTTTTTCGAACATTTCAACTGTCTCTCTCGGTCTACATCGGCGGACTGGTGCATCTATGGAGCATGATTTAGTATGTTCACGTCCTTCACAGAACACATACGTCTTGCGTTCTGTTTCTGTTCACTGGCGGCTGTTAGGAGTTGTTATTTGATTATTGTGCCTGGTGTTCTCGCTGTAATACTGTTCTCACTCTAGGCATGCTATATTTTAGGCTACCCCATAATTGACCTACATCGCTGTCTTGTCTGTTGGATGTTTTGAGAGAGCAAAACTATTTGAAGCCGAACCAGAAGAAAACACTGTGTAGTCGAGAAGTAAAAATTATGTCAAAATGTACATTCCAAGAAACCGGAACGTCAATCCATTCAATGGACACAACACTGTTATTTACTCAACTGACGCAGAAGAAGATATTATTTAAATGTGTCCTGCTGTGTATTTTGTGTGGACTGATCCAAAGCAGGCACTGATGCTCTCAATGTCGACCCTTGCTTACGTCTGTTTCAGCAAAATCCGATTTTTCGAAGCAGAGCTCGAGTTTCGCAACAGCTTCGTCTACAGCAACTTGATGTACGACCTGGCTACGTACATTAGCGAGAGGCTGGCTGGCCGGTCGTGGGAAGATCTCCTGCAGGATGAGATATTCAAGCCTCTGAACATGACCTCTACGACCTTCACGCATGTCGCCAATCTCAGCAGGCCTGACATCGCCAAACCCTACCTGCCAGACGGCACGTCATGGAGGGCCGTGTCACTTCTACTACACAGGTAAGTTCTACTCGCTATCTACCCGCTTCGGCCCACCTCCAAGTCGGCCATTTCGGACCATTGTTATGTTACATCAAACTATTACACTGTGATAAATATTCCGTTGTTTCTTTTTATAACACAGTGCGAAACCGAACATTATTTTCTGAAGCAGAAACCCTTTATATGTACGCTTATTATGATTGCAAATATGTTTGAACTACTTTTTTTAAACTGCGTGACTGACCGTCTATTTCACAGCTGTCCCAATGTGACTGTTGCATCTGTGGGCACGAGTTGATTCGATCACAATATAATTGGCCGTCTATCTACAGCAGCTTCCGGTTTAAAACAGCTGGGCGAGCTTGCATTGTTTCCCTGCAGGTATTGGGGAAAGATCGGCGGTTCAGGATCGATGCTCTCCACAGCTGAGGACATGGCCAAGTGGCTGAAGTTCCAACTGGGAGAACGCCCAGATGTTCTCGCTCGGACACACTTGGACGAAACCCATCGTCCCGTTTCTGTAGTCCCCGATTCTGCATCATCCACACTGTTCAGGAAGCCACACTGTCCCGTCTCATACACGTTTGAAGAATACGCACTGGGCTGGAGACGGGGATACTACAGGGGTACGTACGCAACCGCTGCCAACCTGTTTATTGTTTTATCATTTTATCCTTTGCACGGAGCCAGTGGTTACCTTGTTCAGTAAGGCACGGTGGTCCGGTATTTGGGCGCCTGCCTGTCACTTCAGAGGACCGGAATTATAAATCCACCGGCTGCCGTTTTGGAACTTGAACAACTCTTTCGGAAGAGACATTAATAGCCGCTGGTCCCATCTACATGGTGTCTATGCCACTGTTATTATTAAAAGTGTCTTTTGCAGTCGCGACAGCCAGCTTGCGCGAGCAGCTGGCTCTTACGACCGCTTACACCGCTTCTCTTGTATTCTGCCATGAAATGACTAAAGGAAGTAAGTCAAAAAAGTAAAATTTTGAGAAATGGAAAAAAAAACAAGTTTTTTTTTTATAACCCTCCTAAACCTGTAGAAGTAGAAGTTTAGTATTTAGGTCATCAACTACTTCATGTATGCCACTATTTCATCATGATATAAGAAAATCAGTCGGGTTATCCTTGGCGTGACTAGGGTGACTTGCTTCCTTTTGTCATGGCAGAACAATTATTTCACAACCCTTGCAAAGTTTGTGGCAAGGAAGCAAGTCCATTTACTGCAACTATTAACCTTTATTCAAAATGAGAAAGAAGTCAAGGTATTCACTAATCATTCAATGATATTATAAAAACAGGAAACATTGATTGTTCTATTGTTTAGACAGGGATTGTTAATGCAGGGGATCCGAGGGTGTGCATACCTTTAAGGGGTGAGGGTAGTGGCCTTTTCACGGATAGGTACCTTTCAGAACTGCTAATAGATTGAGTGATTCAGATCTTTCAGTGTTTCCTTTTTTTCTGGAAACATCAATAATATTTATTCATAGTATCTGCCCCACTCAAACATAGTCATAGTATGCTTGATTTTTGCATCAATTTAATGTGTCCTTCACAGTTTATGTCTGGAATCAAATAATGATATGCAAAATTATAAATACATGTTTTTTCTTACATCAATCAAGTCTGTAACCATTTTCTAATCTACAACTACCAAGTCATAGGAAGAGGAGGGTCAGCTCGTTTGGTTGGTCATTACTGAACATCAATCAAGTCTGTCACATTTCATTGGTGGGCAGGTTTTTCCAGAACGTGGACCTGTTTGAGGGCATCAGTGGACATAATTGGTCAGTAATGTCCTGTTCAATGAAATGCCCCGTGGAGCCCCCTTCACAAGTATAGTCGACCCATGCAGAAGATTTGTGGCAACCTTTTTCTTCAGAAACTCCCCAGACTGATATACTGGGTCATCGAATGAGGTCTTCAAAAATAGTTTTGAAGACCCCCTCCTGGACATGCATGAACACACAGTGTTGAGCAACGGTTTTTAGTGAACTTGCCAGAGCTGACTCCATTTTCAAACAGAGAAAAGGCCAGATATGTCATTTCTATGGCTTTCCTCTTTGAATCGACAATTTTCAATTAGTCGTCAAGGTCACAGATGTTCTTCTTCCTCATTTTACTTGGGCATGAAACGAATCAGGCTACATAAACGTGTGCCCTTTTTCGAGGTATTTGAATGTGATAGTTTCGGGCCCTCCTGGTCGGTTGACCTCAGCAACCATGGCAGTGGACAGAACCAAGTTCTTATGTTGGGCTCCACAGTTGTCTGTCCAGAAAAAGTTTTTGCTGTCACGGTATGTTGACAACCTCATTGCTTTAACGTAACTGCTTGCCTGCCTTACCTCGGCATTTTCCATCCAGGGGAGCGAATGTTTCATGAAAAAGCACAAGGATTTGGACTTGCTTCCTTCTGTCATGGTAAATGTGGCATATTGCTGGACTTGCTTCCTTCTGCCATGTAAATCATGGCTTTACCAAAACATGTTTCGCAGAAATGAACCTATTGGTAGATAAGACTTACTTCCCTGATTCCAAAATGCACATAATTCAATTTTGATAAAAGTTGGACATGCTTCCTTTTGTCATTTCACGGCAGTATTGTTCTGTGTAGTTTGCTCCACTTGATTTTGTTTGTGGCGATCCGACGCAGCAGCTCCAGGTCGGCCCTAGTCTTCTCATTCGCATGCCGATCTGCTGCAGGTCGGTGTCGGGGGTGCTGGGGAGGCCGGTTCTGGGTCGGCCGCGATAACCACGGAGTCCGTCCGTTTGGAAGTAGGCGGCCATTGCTTGGTTTGCGGGTGCCTCGTCCAAGTGTAGGGTGTGGCCGAAGAGGCGCCATCGCTTGTCCATCACATATGTGCATATTTTACGGCACTGACACCGTTTATACTTCATATTGCTTACCCTCCGTGGCCAGTGAATCCGGATGAGTGAGCGGAGCTGCTTCCAATGGAAGACATCTAGTTCTTCCGTTTCCGGCCCCGTCAGGCCTCACGCACCGCGTTGTAGAGTAACACTGGGCGCACGGATGCGTTATATAAACGCAATCGGAATTGCTCGCTTACGTGTTGTCTTCGCAGCCAAAGAGACCACATGGAACGGAAAGGGGCGACGGCAAGTATTTTTTGGCATGACAGGTCCTCAATGTCTCCGAGCAGGGATCCAAGTTTCTCGGTCTTTATCCATTCTTCAGCAACATGGTCAGTTTCACGGCTGATGACTGTACGCTCCGTTTTGTCGACATTGACGTACAGGAACCAGTCGACCAGTGCTGTTGGCGCGATCTCGTTGACTTTGTTCAGGTACTCATGGTCGGTTGAGATGAAGTCGGCATCGTCGGCGTATATTGCCTCGTTGGGTAAGTTGTGGTCGGCTGGTGGTCGGCGTGGAAGACATCCGCGCAACGTCCGAAGGGCTGCTTCGAGGTACACGATGACGAGTATACAGGCGACACCGAGTCCCCTTGCTTGCTGACTGTCAAGTTGAATGGGGCAGACAGGGCGTCGTCAACCCTGACAGTGATTTTCGTTTCTCCGATAGTTGAAGCCGTATAAATCGGACGTTGGCTCTGTCGAGGAACGAATGAAAAACATCCAGGAATTTTTTCGACGGTGTCTATGCCAGGGGAAGTAAAATTTCCCACACAGGGACATGAAATGACCCACAGAGCTAATAATCTATATATGTAAACAACAATTGGAGTCAAAATCTTGACATGCAAATTATAAAAGCAAAAGGTAGGTCCTTATATAGCGCGGTATCCAATCCTTGGGACTGCACAAAGTGCTTTACACTTCACCCCCGGGCGGACCTGTTCATTCCAACGCCATCTCGCCTTCTCTGGGAATCATTCTTCTTAAGTAGAAGTGCAGTCCACTTGCCATCTGGAACCTGACGCTTTGGGTGGCAATCTTGTTAAATCATGTTAATCCTGATTTCTGAACGATGACCGCAACGTGCACAGGTTGGCCGATGGTTCTACACACGGGCACTTCATGGGGCTACGGAGGCTTGGCGAGCCTATTGCCTGATCGTCACGTAGCCGTCTACACGAGCATCACTGGCAAGGACAGAGGGTATCGCGGCCGCCGTTTCCTGCACATGTACATCGTCGACCTGCTTCTGGGCGTGGAACCGTGGCTCAACCTCACCAGCGCCTGCTCGTTCTTGCCTGACGACCCGCCTGCGCCGTTAAACAGGACAAGAAGCCGAAACAACCCGAATCTGACGCCGTCTCCTTCCGACTACAGCGGTACCTACGGTAACTTCGGCTACGGAAACTTGACAGTGGACGTTGACAACTCCGTTCTAACGCTCAGGTGCATTACGGTTTTATTTTAGAGTTAACGCTGCACCAATACCTGATTAGCTACACGTTGAAACGACTAAATATTGGCTTCAAGGGCGCTCTCCATAAACGCCTGTTTTTGGTAGCAGGGCTATAATATGTGGCGCCATCTACTGAACAAAATCCTACCAAATTATGATCAACAGATGGCGCCACAATTTGCACACTATACACCCTTCATATTTTTATATAAAACTAGCCGAGATGCCCGGCGTTACAGCCATATGCATTTTCTAGTTAAGACCGCGTCAATGTATATCTACAATCTTACTGTAATGGAGCTACCGTATGTATGTTATGTTATATTAATCCTCGTAGACACTTTCGACTTCGGGGGCCAAACTTTCAGGGATTCATCTACGACCCCATGAAGGAGTCGTAACAGTTTTTGTTTCCATTGCATTGGGTCAGGGCCCCAGTCGACACCATTATTTGGGATGTCAGAACGTGACCAGCCAGTGGCTGCATAATCTGTTTCTCGACATAACAGTGGCGCCACACGGTGGAGTCGAGCGGCTGCAACAGCCAGCGTAGTCAGCGATTCACTGCAAAATTATTAAAAATTGCGGCAAATATACAGTGAAAAGTGTGTTAGGTGTCATTAGTATCTTTACGTTGATAAAGAGAACAAATTCATTCAACGGTTGCAACTTCCGCTACAGTCTTTTTGAAATGTTGACTCTCACTCCTGGGGATTTTTTTAAATCGTATGAACCATCCCCGTGGGCCTCCGAGCTCGCTTACAAAATGTCAGTCCCATACGTGCGAATATGACAGATATATGACATCACGAACACACACATATATTTTATTTGACACCTTTTATCGGGTACGTAATAATCGGAGACTGCAAATAGGTTTTGTTTTGAAATGAAGGTTGATCAAGAGACATGTTATATATCATACTATGACAAAAATAAATTATATTTCTGAAACACGATGACATGGTCGCCAACAGAAAATAAGTTGTGGTCTTTCTGCAGGTACGGGATGCTGGGGAAATGGACGCTACATCCCGGCGAACGGGACGACGAGTTCAAGGGGACAGCAGTCGGCCTAATGCAAGTCTCACTTGTCGTGAACTTTCACCGGGACTCGACCGGTGCGGTGAAGCGACTACGGATCCCCAAGTTCAATCGGAATGATCCGACTGTGTTCGTGAAAGGACTGAAGGAATCGGACGCTCCACCAACCGCGTCTTGCCCGGATGGCCGACGTCCGGCACCAAGCGGGTCTGGACAAAGCGAGCTGGCATGTTGCCTTTGGCTCGTGTCAGTATGGCTCCTTTTCGGGTAATGGGAACATACCACTTCCGGGAGAGTTTCAGGATACGAATGCTATACCTACGCATACGCAATTTAGCAGATTTAAGTTATTTTATTTGCTATGATATTAACTGTATTCAGCCAGAAAGGTTGGCACGTTTGAAATGTCTTTGGTAGTGAGATGTTGCAATGTGAAGCGGATTTGAAGAAGAAATTCCCGAAAAAACGTATTTTGCAAACACTGCTGATTTTGAGGGTATGCGTTTTTCTGAGAGGAACAAAAGAGTTGTTGGAGTATGTGATTTTGACTAAACTTGTTCAGCGTATTCGTGACATAGTGCCAGTGGGTGTCTTGAAATACGTGGTGGTCACGTTTTCTTATAATCATGCAAACCGTTAACTTGTCCACATAATAACTGTTGTGTGTTCCTTGTCGGTTAGTTATTGCCAGTGACTTTCGCTTTCGTATTTCTCTGCATGCTTCGTGTATTCGTGTATAATATTGTGTCAAATAAGTGCCGGCTCTTGTTTTCACAAAATAAAGTTAATGAAATAAATAACCATACAATTAATTGATATTTATTTTTTTAAGAACAAGTATCTAGTTTTGATCAATTACAGCGTATAATATTATTGTTTAATTGAATATATATAAACTTAATTAGCACGTTTTGGTGATTTATTTGTTCAAATATATTGTCTAATGCGCTTACCGCGAGTGCTGTGGCTACACGTTTGTCTCGAAGTTTTATAGTCCAGTAGAAATCAGCACATTTTAGACAAAACCCGGACATTTTGTTTAAAAAGCAAATTTGTGTTTTAAGATGACTAGCAGGGTTTCCCGGACTTGCAGAAAAAATGCAAAAAAAATTAACCATGGGGAACATCGATTTTTTTCAGGAACAATATACGTACCTTCCCTTGATCATATTTTTCTTTTATTGGCTGTCCATACCTGTTTGCGCACACAATGCACATACGTGGTATGGAAAGCCAATCATGACGTTGTTGAAACGATTTTGTTACCAAGGCCTAACGATAGTTGTCACTTGATTTATTATTGAGAAATCTAGAATGACATCATGATACATTTGTTAACATTTTGTTGTTGTTGTTGTGGCTCTCCGTGGTGAGGCTGGCACCGATACCGGTCGTCGATTGTTCTTTTCCTCGCTCTCGTTCTCCACCCTCTCTCATCCCACCCAAATCTCTCTTCACGCAGTCCTCCCATCTCAGTCTCGGTCTTCCTTTTCTCTTTCTACCCTCCGCTCTAAGAGAACCTGCAATAGATGGTACTATCGCACGTATTGATATAAAATGAAAGCACTAACATATGTAGCCTAGAGCAGGACATGTCGTAACATAACTTAGGCGCCAATGACCAAACATTCAATTCCATTTTATTTGGCTTTTTGACAAAGGTTTGACTCTGGTCCTCCTCTTCGGCTTCAGGGAATCCACCATCGGGGTGCCAGCTCCCTGTTGGGTTTGGCTGTCATCCGTCATCAGTCCAGTGTCCTGGTGTGTTTCACCCCCGTCGCCACAAATGTTTTGTTCCCTGGTTTTGGTTTCCATAACAAGGTTTTCTTTACGAGGTGGGGTTGTCGGCCCCACGCTCGACCCTCCTCCTTTATCCGGGCTTGGGACCGGTAAGAATCTCCGAAGAGGAGAGCTCCAGGCGGAGTTGAAACTATAGCTATCTTCCGAAAAAATTGCATTTCCACCATAGATCTTCGGTCGTCCCTCGTTTTGATGACTTTTGCGCGTCCCTGTTCACGATTAAGCTTAATGGTTCTGTTTTGTTGCCCCTCTGAGCTCAGGTTCCTGGGATATAGGCGCCATAGAAGTTAATTATTATTATTTTCAGAACAATCATGTATGCATGACAACGTTTGCCCGATCCTAGTGAAAAACTAGTTGATAAACTATCGTGTCAACATTAAAGGGTGTTGTAATTAAATTACAATATTAGTATCACAACGCAAAAAAATCGGGAAAACATATCGGTGATCACGGTAATGTTTTTATAATTCGTTTTTTTGAAACAACAATCAGTATAACTATGCAATAATACGTTATCTTAGCGGGAGATCAGGGCGGAACTCCTCAGTAAAATACTTCATAGCTTCATCATAGCTTCTAAATTAACATATAAACCCCATACACTTATACGCATACAAGTCAGTAACAAGCGCAGGACGACGCCTGTTAAGACTCCTCTTCGCCACCTAGCGATAAAACAT